>NKZN01001495.1:0-78636 GCA_002374485.1 Metschnikowia santaceciliae | reverse complement strand
ACTTTGGACAATAGTAGAATACAGCCAAGGCGATAGTTCGGGCAAAAAAAAGATGTAAGTAAGACTTATCACGTGACCAAAACTGACGAATATTGTCAAATCACGTGACTAGATCACGTGACTTATACTGACTAATGTTGAACTTTGTCATCTACTAACGCATAGACTGGAGCGATTATGTATCTAAGTTATACTCAACTCAATGTCGTCTTTTATTCTATCTCCTCTTATGTTACCGCCCGCTCCCTTTTTCCGCGGGACGTCGTCCACTCTCGTCTTTTCCTGCATATCACTGTTTCATCTGTCCTGCTTCCATGCAGTCACATGGAACATGCAGTACACCAGAGATGTACTGGTTCCTCATGTTCCAACAGAGACCAGTACATGTGCGGGTACTGCATGCTCATGCCATGCTATCCAGATGAAACAATGTTGGGTATTGTTGAAGAAGAGACAAAGGTAGAGCTAGGGCTCTATGGGCTCCCGTCTAGCTCTCTTCTAGCTCTCGTCTAGCTCTCGCCTAGCTCTGTGCATTGTCTTGGAGACGACAATGTAGAAGAGAGAGAGTGACGAAGGAGAGAGACCGTTGAGGAGTTCCCAGGACTAACTATATAAAGCAAGGATCCTGCTCAGTGTTGAGCGGCATCAATTGTGAAACAGAGATCACGAACTCACTACTTTGCATAGCAATAGAGTGACAAGACAGATGACAGAACTGATTACCCAAGCCGCTCATTTGAGAGAATTATTGCAGTCCAACTATATAACGGTTCCTGTATACCAATTGGTATATGCTAACGTTCAACAGTACGAAACATTTTGTCGCTTTAGTTTGAATCATTGTGTCGCACTGGTTTGAATAATTTTGAAAAACACTGTAAGATGCGAACTATATAAACCCCCGGCTTTCCCCATTTTTCCCATTCTCATTCCCCTTCTCCACCACCACTTCTTCACACAAGAATAAAATAAACAAAACCAAAATACAAAAGCCCAAAAACCAAAGCACATAAAAAAACCATTTGCTTCATTTTAAGATGTAACTCCTCTTTCTATTCCTTCTCTTAGTCATTCTTCCTGGAATAACTGGACTTGGAATCACAATCCAGCTTTTCCTAGCTTCCCTAGCTTCCCTAGCTTTCCTAGCTTCCTTAGCTTTCCTAGCTTCCCTAGCTTCCTTAGCTCCTCTAGCTTCCCTAGCTTCGCTGGACACAGGAAAATCCTCCCAAAAAAACAAAGTAAACGAAAACATGGAAAATGAGAAAATATAGAAGCAGAAAAAGAGATCGAAGAAGAGATAGAAAGAACTTTTGAACAGTTCTTACTGACCACTCCGAAACAAACTCGTGGATCCATGCGGGGATTAACATTTCATGGATGTTTGTAAATTCCTCGACACTTTGGTTCCCAGAAAGTCAGTAAGCCAAGATAGAAGTGCTTCTAGTATACCTCTTGCAAAATATGCAGAATTCTCTGAATATGAAACATGAACCCTGAAAGAAAGACAATATATAACACTTGCCATAAAACTCAATCTCATTGAAAAGGGTGATGATAAAATAGCTTAATATTACAAAATAAAAAAAAAAATTTGAAACAAGATATAAGTTATGAACTTGGTGTTTGTTCTTGAGCTGAATATGAAGACCAACCAAAAAAAAAAAAAAAAAAAAAAAAAATCAAATATCATCTGTCTGGGACATACCAAGATGTCTCCAAAGACCAGACCCACCAATACTTCAATGGACACTGACAACCCTACATGTTCTCTTTCTCTTGAAGTAGACACCACTGAAGTGTTTACTTGAAGCGTTTACATATATTGATGAGACTATGAGGACAGTGTCCCTCAGTAACTGTCCACTGGACATTACACCAAGGTTAATCTATGGTCCACCTGGTGCCGCAACTATAGTATTATAAATGACGTCACTATCTAAAAGTCCCAATGGTGTTTCAACTGAGGGGACACATCATTATTTCTCTTAGTTCCAGAGACCCACTAAACCCCAGACAACCAAAGTTTTTTAGTGTAGAGGTACTGATGTTCACTAAGGACTTGCATAATATTGACATCTCCAAATCTATGGGGTACTGCATGTAAGCACCTCTCTTCTTCTTCACCTTCCAAATCCACCACTTCCACTCCAATCAAACACATACCCAAAATCCATACCCAAAAGCCCTTTCTAAAGTAGCCCCTCCAAAAATCACTAAAAAATTCCGTGCTCCATCCCTCTGCAGTACTCCTTGTAGCTCTAAAACTGACTCAATCACGTGACCTCTCGCACTACACCATCACCATCGCTCTCTACTCCACCCATCACCAGACTCCCCACTTTTTCCCGTCCAGTCTAGACTCAGGGCTCAATTTCCCCAAAACACTCACTTCCGCTCACCCTTAATATCACGTGATGTCAAAACGACAGCAGCAGAGTCCACCCGACTCCCAGCCTGCACTCAAAAGTGTCAAGCTACACCCTCTCCTCCGAGATATGGCGGTTCTCCCCCAAGCCAGCAAACCAAGCCAGCAAGGCACCCGGGTCAATTTTGACGCCACCAGTCTAAACCCGTACATCAACCAAAACGACATCTCGGTACTGCAACACCGACGGCCCCTTAAAATCAACGAAAAGGGCGTATACATTGAGAAGGCCGAGAAGCTCCGGCTCAAAGAGGCCGAAAAACAGGCGGCGCAGCAGAAAGTGCGGGAAAAGGCAGCCAAGGGGATCCTTGCCGAGGTTAATACGCAGGAACACTTATACCAACCCCGGATGCCTCCCTTGATTGAGTGGTGGGATAGACCGTACTTGGGGACCCGACTGTATGAGGCGTTTGAACGGAAGGAGAAACGGCAGTTTATCTATGATGACGAAGAGAGTCCAGTTTCGCTCTATATACAGCACCCGGTGCCCATCCCTGCACCCAACGCCAAATCCGAGGTCAAAGACAAGATCTACTTGACGAAAAAGGAAATGAAGCGCAAGAGGAAGATCGAACGGCAGGCCAAACACCAGGACCTCCAGGACCGGATCCGCTTGGGGTTGGAGCCGGCTCCTGCACCCAAGGTCAAGCTTCTGAACCTTATGAATGTTCTTACGAACGAAGCCATAAATGATCCCACGGGAATCGAAATGAAGGTCCGCCAAGAGGTTCAGGATAGATATGATAAGCATATGCAGACCAATGAAGCCCGAAAACTTACTAAGGAAGAAAGACACGAGAAGGTGCGCAGTGTGCAGGAAAAAGATAAGTCTAAAGGGCTTTTCACCACGGTGTACAAAGTTTCGGATCTTAGTGATGGAGGTCATTTCTTCAAGGTGGACATGAACGCCAAGCAATTGGGGCTTGTGGGGATATGTTTGGTGAATCCAAAATTCAATCTAGTCATAGTGGAGGGAGGAGAAAAGAGTATCAAGTTTTACAAGAAGTTAATGACGCGGCGGATCAAGTGGACTGAGGCTTCAAAAAAAGGCGAGAAAGTGAAGGATGAAAGTCAGGGCGAAGACGTTAAGGATCTCTCTGGAAACACATGCCATGTGCTTTGGGAGGGAGAAATCGCCAATCTTTCCTTCATGAAGTGGTCGCCTATGTATACCCAAGATGATGAGGATGCATACAAGGTGCTTAACAAGTTTGGGCACGAAAATTACTGGCGAGAAGCCAGTGTCATTCATTAACAGAAGTAACAAGTGAACAAAATTGCATGGAACAGAAGTGAACAGACATTATTTCTGTATTGAACTGAACTGAACTGAACTGAACTGAACTGAACTGAACTGAACTGAAGCAGTCATGAAACTGTTATAAGATTGTCATAAAAGTATCATGAATCAATCAAGAAAAGTCACCTTAATTAGACGGTTGGTCTGGAAACTCGGAAAGGCCAAATTTTTTCAGGAATAATCATAATCAAGGTCGGCCAGACAATGATCTCAATCACGAGGTCAGGAAGTGACATGAATAACATGTTGGGAATGTTTATTAATTAGAGAGGCTTATGCTCCACACTTAGAGGTGGTAGGATTGTTAACATCCCAATTGTGTTTGGCTCCATTGTCGGTGGGTCCTCAATTGAAATTTGATGGTGACAACAGGCTTCTAAATGGACGTTTTCATTCGTGCAAAGTGGCCGCTGGCAGCAAAAGCCACAAAATATTCTACGAAATGAAGATCGCATACCGTGCAAATTACTTGAAGTGCTTTTTATCCGATTTTCCATGGGTTTTCCTGGCGGAACCAATGATAAGTTTATATTATATCCCTCCCGCTCAATGCTGCTTCGAAAATCAGTCCGGGAATCAGCGAATTTTCCTATGAAGTCTTTTCCGAAGCTGCTAGGTTCACTTTCAGCGAAGGCTACGACAGCAACATATGCGAATCTGCTATACTTTCGGAGATGGCTAGATATATACAAAGGCAGCATACTATGAATAAAGTGGGGGCTTATGACAAGCAATATAGGTTGGGTGCTACATTCCTATATACATTCAGTTCCATTTTACACCTTACTACCACCAATATATATAAGGTGATATTCCGTGGTAGTGGTACCCAAAACACGCCAAATGTTAGATCCACAATAGGCAGTGTCTTGCCGATAGAGGTATCATGAAGCCTACCCTGTCTGATCGTAACAATGGCCAGGTCATCGCAAACTTTCGAAGTACCATGATGACCTTCTTACAATGATGGACCATTGTTCTGATGGAGTGTTGTCGATGCCACGTTTCTCTCAAAGTTATATAAGCCGCACCGGTTCCTTTCTTTGAGGAAACATCACAGATCATAGTATCAATAAGGCATAAATGTATCAAAAAGGGGTGCACCAACCAATTGAAACCCACAATGACCCTAAAAAAATACACCCTTCTTAATTATGTGTGTATCTTGGCAGAGTCTCCATGAGGTAGCGATGAGGCAATAACTCATAATCCTGGGCCAAGCCTGCCATTAGATAAAAAAAAGCAGAAGCCAGCTCAGAGGAATCTTTTTCATCTTTTTGTGTCTTAAGTTTTTTCATAACCCCATCTTTTTTGAATTCTAGATCATTCTCTGGTTTTTTAATTTCTGACTCTTTCTCTGGTTCTTTGAGTTCTGGCTCTTTCTCTGGTTTTTTGAGTTCTGTGTCATCCCCCAAATCCATCTTTTCAACCTTTTTTGTCCCCATTTCTACTTCTCCAGGAGGCTTGAAATATAGATTGATTACAGTACACTTTGATCGCTGAATACGGGAACTCTTACTCATCAAAAACCCCCGGGGACCGTTATCTGTCCGAAGACACAAGTACGGATGAAGGTTTGTAACCATCAGATCCTGGTCTAATCTCACTTGGATGGGGACCACATTCTTGCCGAATACAACGTATTTGTCCTTGTAGATGCCGAAAACCTTGTTGCCATTTCCTCCCCCCTTGGTAACGGGTCCGTCCAGCATTGTCACGTGCCCCGTGGCTAAATTCATGTCAAAGATGGGGATATCTGGAAAATACTCATCTTGAATAGCAAGGTAATTTGTCTTGGGTGTCACGAGGCTGCTGAAGGCTTCAAACGTGCCGTTGATTTTCGCATACAAGAACCGAGGGTCTGCACAGACCAACCCCCAAAAAAGGTATATATTCATTTTCAACGTAAATTGGTGGTGGCTACTGGTAGTTTTTTGTGCTTTTTTTGTGCTTTTTTTGGAATTTTTGGTGCTTTTTGAGGTTTGAGCATGAATCGTGGGGATGCATTTGCTGCTCTTATAGATCTGAAAATCTTATAGTTAGGCATATGGAAAATGGCCATTGTTCGTAACAAAGGCTAAGATACTTTCCATGACCTAAATGCAACGCAAAAGAATGCGAATGATTTATTATTAGTTCTTAATCACCAGATTTGTTTTTTGCTAAGTATAGATCAACTGAATATAGGGGAGAGTAGAGTGTAGTAGGGTTGTCGTATGGGGGATTGGAGTGGAATAAAGTATGTTGAATGGTAGTGAGGGTTATAGCATTGTGTGGGAGAAGTAGAGCACACTAGAGTAGAGTAACGTGGAGTAAAGGGGTATGGTTCCTCAAAAAGACGAACCGGAGCGGCTTATATAACCAAGAAAAGAAACATTATATTGAAAAACTCTTCACCAGAACAATGATGAGAATTTCTCCAGTTGGTACAGAGACATTCCCATGATTGCTTCCACTACATGCTATTCGGGCCAAGGAATGGATATGATTTCGGGCATCGTGACTGACCTTTGGGTGCCGATTGGAGTCTCTGGCCATATGGAGAATAGAGTAGACTAACGTAGAGTAGAGGAGTATGGTAGGGTACGGAAAAGTAGGGTATGGAATAGTAGAGGACACTAAAGTATGGTAAGGCTTAGAGAGCTTTGGTATGGAGAAGTAGAGTACGGTAGAGTAGAGTGAAGCATTGCAAAGTCGATCACAGTAAATCCAATATAGTGTATTGTAGCTTATTATAGTGGACAAGAGTGTAGGGAGTATAATAGGGTACAGAGATATACAATTGAGTATGGGAAGAGTATATTAGAGTAACAGAGAAATGTTAGATCCAAGATGGATGGAATATAACCCATATAAGGATTGAGCTCACTTGCCCAATTAATCGGGAACCGATGCTACTACGCCTCTTTCTGGTTCACCGTACTACGCCTCTTTCTGGTTCACCGTACTACGACTCTTTCTGGTTCACCGTACTACGCCCCTTTCTGGTTCGCCGTTACTACCCTTCGACTACCTTCCGTCAGAATATTTAATTGTGGCCGATTTCTGTTCCTGGGGAATTATATTGCCTTGAGTTCCCGCTAGTTCCGTTAATAAATAAAGTGGTCAATCGCAACAGTAGCATCCATTCTAGAGCTTAACCGACTTACCTGGTAGTGAATGAAATGTCGATGGAGTTTGATTTAGACAAGCATATTATTTGTCTCTGATTACTGAAAGTAAAGCTTCTTTGATACCGTTAGGTTGCAGTACCATTTTCACCAAACTACTTTCAACACTCACAAGATGAAGTCACATTATAAAAGAAGGTTAAATCTAAGAATCTAAGGTGTTGAATTCAGGTGGCGTCAAGTACCCTGTTTTCTATGTTCATTAGTCGGTTACTCCTCCTAGAGGAACAGTCGCACCTTATATAGACTAGTCCGGCATACAGCAATAGAGGTCGCAATTGTTGGAACACGCGACATGCGCCTGATAAACTTGAGACATCAGCACATGTGCGGGCACTGCATGTTCATGTGAAGGCATCCAGATGAAACAATAATAGGTATTGTTGAAGGGAGACAAAGCTAGAGCCAAGCCTCTATGGGCTCTTGTCTAGCTCGCTCTGGGCATTGTCTTGGAGAAGACAATGTAGGTGAGGGAGATTAATGAAGGAGAGAGATTGTTTAGGAGTCCTGGGACTAACTATATATATAGAGAGGATCCCGCTCTGATCTGAGCGGTATCAATATGCAACGAATATAGTTTCAATAAGGTGATTTACGTGCTTACAAAAATTTAACAAGAAGAGTAATAGAGTAATCAGAGAAGAGTATAGAATAGTATAGGGTGTGGTGCAATATAGGGTGTAGTGCAATATAGGGTGTAGTGGCGTATAAGGTGTAGTGCAGTATAAGGTGTAGTGCAGTAAAAGGTGTAGTGCAGTATAAGGCGTAGTGCAGTATAAGGTGTAGTGCAGTATAAGGTGTAGTGCATTATATCATATGGTAGAGTATGGGTTATTGCATAGTGAAGTATATTGTTAGATTCAAGTTGTTACGGAAGGGTACTCTGTTTAATATGTTCATTTACTGATGGTTCTCCAAAGGTAGGAATCGGACTATTTAAGTGGTTGGCGGGGGAGTCAGAGTATCCTGCCAGTTGTTGGTAGGTGCTTGACTTTTCAATAATCACGGTGGAGTAGCAATGGCCAGAGTAAAATTGGACACAGTAACATTGGACAGAATATTATACTGGATTATTTACTTTACCTGACATACTAGTATGAGGAATAATTATGAGCACTGGTCCTGATATGGTATGCTAGCTTGGCCGGAATTGGCCGGAATTGGCCGGAATTGGCTGGGATTGGCCGGAATTGTCCAACTACAGGACCTCCAAAAGTCCCCTACTCCAAGATTCTGGACTCAAAACATATGCACTGTGAAGTCCGGAATTCCAGAATTCCAAGAAAACTACTCTTCTTTCCGTAAGATTGAAAAAAAAGTCGTTCGTGTTGGGCCTTTTTCTGTTGAGGTAGCCTGGTGTACGGGTGTCTCCATGCTTTTCGCAACCCCCGGTTTTTTTTTGACCACAGTTCCGGCTATCCTAATCAACCGTACTTAAATGCCACTTAACTTTAACCAATTCCACATCTACATCCGTACCCAAATTAATGATTACATCTGTCTAGGACTGTATATAAATTGGCTTAGTCTAAAATTTACACTATGAGTAATACCATTAAAAAAAAAAATGAAAGACGTAAAGTAGTAGATTATTTTTTCAGTTGGTCTTAGACCCACCATGACTAGTGTACTACCCATGCGGATGTTGGAAGCCTGCACTAGTCGATCAGATGTTGAGCGGCTTCGGCCTTCAATACGACCTCCATTCCTCTATGCCGGACCAGTCTATATAAAGTGCGATGGTTCCTCTTTGAGGAAACATCCGCGAATAAACATACAAAACAAACAAAATAGAGTACTGGACCTAACCAGAATCTAACAGTTGGAGCAGAGTGCGTAATCAGACATGGATACACCACTCGATTTACTATGTTTTTTTGTTGATTATTCCTCAAAACGAGGCAATCGAACTACTTAAGTAGTTGGCGGTGGAGTTGGCGTATCCTGCTGGTCGTTGCCAAGTCCTTGCAGGAAGTCTCTCCACATTTCACACTGGCCCCTCGAGTTTAACACATTCTAATCTGGTGCTTCGTATCATGGTGACTGAGGTGATAGCGATATAGAATGACCACTGTTAGATCTCGGCGTAGGCTTTATAGGGCTTTATAGTGGCTTCATAATACCTCTCTGGGCAGTGCCCTACTCATAGCGGATCTAACAATTGCTAGTATAGTATAGTATGGCAGTATAGTATAGTCAGTGTGAGTAATTATGTAAGTACGTATAGAACATTTATACTGTGTCCTTATAGATATGTAGTCTTAGTAGTAAAAGTCATACTTTATCTACATCCTCTATTGTCTGTTACCTATACTCTCTAACTTATGCGATGTACTTATACTTTATACTACTCTACTATTAGTACTCTCAACTTTAAATTCGATGGTAAAAGTCTAGTAGTATAGTGTATGAGTGTACTTTATGTATGAGTGTACTGTATGTGTGTGTACTTTATGTATGAGTGTACTGTATGTGTGTGTACTTTATGTGTGTGTGTACTTTGGGAAACAAATCATAGTCTATATTTAGAGGCAGCAGCTAGGTCAGTATCTATAGGTATAGTTATGGTTCTGGTAGGTCTAAGGTGTCACAAAATACAGTTCTTCTTCCATTCACGGATGCTATTTGATAGATATGAGTCTGGTGATGCCAGGGAGTTCATGAAATGGTGAGTAGTATATGGTGAGCAGTATATGGTGAGTAGTATACAGGGTAGTAAAGTATACTAGTATGGTAGTATGGTAGTATGGTACCAGTAGTAGCAGTAGTAGGAATAGTAAAAGTAGTAGTAGTAGTAGTAGTAGTAGTAGTAGTAGGAATAGGTTAGATTCTTGTTGTTACGTCAGGTACTCTGTTTAGTATATTTATTTTCTTGTTGATTCCTCAGAAGGAGTAATCTGAGCTATTCAAGCAATTGACAATGGGTCGCCTGGTCAACCGATTGTTGCTAGGTGCATAGGGGAAACTCTCTACATTCCATCCTGGTACCTCGGGCTTATCGCATTTCCTCCTGGTACCTCGTACAATGATGGTAGAGGAGTGGCATAATGAAATGGCCATTAGTAAGGTTAGACAGCGTAGGCTAAAATCAATAGTTAAAGCACTACCTATGGTGGATCTAATAGATTATATTTAAGATTAAGTCCCGAAACAATATTCGTCTAGCTCAAAGCTATAGAACTAATGATCAGAAAAAACATTACTAATATGAATAAATGAATAAATAGTAAAGTTTAGTACGAAAAATATCAAGTTATAAGTTATAAGACACACCTCGGAGCGCCATAAGCTAAGATATATCCTATATAGTGCTTGAATCTTGTGTTTTTTCATGTACTAAGTTACTTTCGTTGGTTGGTTGATGATTCCTCAAAACGAGGCTATCAAACTACTTAAGTAGTTGATAGAAGGGTCGCCTAGTCAACCAGTTTTCCCTAAGTCCGACTGGGAAAACTGTTCATATTCCATGCTGGTACCTGATTCTAGCCTGGTTATTGGGTTTATCACATTCCCCATGGTCCTTCGTAGCTTGGTGACTTAGGTGATGGCGATATAGAATTACCATTGTTAGATCAGACGGCGTAGGCTTCATAATACCTCTCTGAGTAGTGCTCTGCCCATTGCGGATCTAACAGCATGTAACAATAATGTACGTTACTATTAGTGAAGAGGTCGGAGGCCGGAAATATACCCATATATCTTCTTGTAAATATAGAACGAAAGATTACTTGAATATCATAAACGTTCAATTTAGTGGAAGCCTATAATTATCAGCTATATGCTGAATTCTTTGGTATGTCCTGCATATAGTGCAAATCACGGCTATACGTTAAACAAAGGCTTCATACTACCGACTCTAGCAAGTGACAAGTACTTACCTGGATACTTTGGAGGTCAGTGACATATAGAAGGCCATGTCAGTGACAAAAAGGCCAGGTATGGTGGGATGGTGAGAACCGAGGGTGCGGAGCGAGAGTACACCCGTGCACCATGCTACCACAGACCAAAAAGGCCCAACGCAAACGGTCTTTTTTTCCGGTAAAATCCGCTGAAAATAAGTTTGTTGAAATCCTGGAATTCCGGGACATACCAATGCTCCATTTTCAGAAAATTCTGTAGGTTGTGTGAAGAGAACCATCCATGGTCATATGAACCCCCAACCAAATCCGACCAAATCCGACCTCCGATCCCGCACTCCCACTCACCACTCTATTCACCACTCTATTCACCACTCTATTCACCATATACACTAAATAATAACACTGAATATAAGGACTGAATACATAAAAGTATGTGATCCTGCATATTATAAACCACCACCACCACCACCAATAATATTAATAATACTTCACACTAATTTTACTCATTCCCAATACTTATGGTCATGGCTAACTGGGGTAGTCAGAATCCCAGTCAAAATATGGTTCGCACCCACACACGGGCAGTTCTTGAATGCAGTCCGTGGTGCCAGGCCAAAACCACCGCGACTCCCCTCAACGAACCTTCTTCCTCCAACTATTCCAATGGGTGCTGCTTATAACATTTTGGGCAGACAAGTGCAACCTCACGTTGTATGTATCTCTTTCTTTGTCGTGAATCGTTTTTTGTCTTTTCACCTCTACTTCCCTTTCTGACTCCTTTTTGACTTCCACCTCCACCTCCACTTCCACTACCACTTTTGATCATCATATTTCCATCAATTCCCTTATTGGTCCATTCCACCTTGGTCGATTTTTGGTCGATTTTTGGTCGCTTCCACTTTGGTCGATTTCACTTTGGTCAATATTTGATTTCCTCCAAGACTATCCTCTCCCCACCGTCTCTCCTCCATTCCCATATCAATATCCATTCCATACCTACTATCCATGCCCACTATTCATGTCTATGATATATGCCTTCATCTATGACCTATGACCTATGACCTATGACCATTAACCATTAACCATTAACCATTGAGCCTCCATGTTTTATTTTCCTCCTTTTCCCCTCTCGTTTTTCTTTCATTCAGTCAATGTCTCTTCCATTGTCTCTTCCATTGTCTCTTGTTCCCTCTTGTTCTCTCTTGCTACGCCTCTCCTCCCACGTCCCTATACTTATCCTCTGTGTCCCTCTCTTGATATACTAACCACAGCTTGCTATTTTGACGTTAGGGTCGGTGACGGCCATTGCTGCTTGGCCTAGGGCCAAGACGGAGGCCAAGGCTGTGGCTGCGCCTGCTGCTTCCAAGGACGACGAGTTTGACTTGGAGAAACTCATTGAGTATGTATTGCTATTACCAGTCCACGACTTATACTAACTTCAGAAACTACACCAAGGAAGACTCCAAATAGTGTATAGAATCTACATCATCAATCTGACTGTGTTTGTATGAGTTTCTTGTAGTTCCTACTTCGTAGCTGTTGATTAGTGGTGCGGCCGACCGAGGTCGGAATCGATCAGTGCAAAAAGGTCGTACCCGGATTCGAACCGGGGTTGTTCGGATCAAAACCGAAAGTGATAACCACTACACTATACAACCGTTTTCTGAAGGAAAAATAGTGTTGTTCAACGGCCTGAGGATGGCAAGTGGTGTCGTAATGTATCGTAGCAATTGAAGATTCAGTCCAAATTATTTACGAGATACAGAATAGTAGTCAAAAATCGCTTCACTGGCGTGTGGGCCAGAAATACTTTTGTGTGTGTAAAATGCAGTCGGAATTGGATTCGCGCATCTCAAATCCGGGGAAATCCCACCTAACCACTACACCATTAACTACAATAGTCTACGACCACACACCATACGTTGCACAGCACAATTGCCAAATAATGAATACACAACTCTTGTGCACCAAACGAACGTTTGACCTTCGCACTGGTTCTGAAGTCCCCGATCTCCGAAGCCTCAAGTACATCTCCGACACTGACAACCTTTCATGCCCCATTTGCCAGCAACCATACGTCCGGCCCATGACCACGTTCTGCGGCCACACATTCTGTCACGACTGCATCTTGCAATGCTTGACTATGGCAGGCGGCGACTCCACTGAAGGGTTTTGTCCTTTGGACAGAACACCCCTAAATGCAGCCAATGTGCACGACCTATTCCCCACTCCATTTATCATCACCAATATGGTCGACGACCTTAAAGTGTACTGCTTGAATGCGGAGCGCGGGTGCGACTGGCAGGGGTGTCGCTGGGAAGTGCAGACGCATTTGGTGTCCGAGTGCGGGTACACGGGGGTCAGGTGTAATTTAGTCAGGGAACCAAGTAGGGATAAAAATGGGGGAAAAATTCATAGGGAAAAAACTGGGGAAAAAACTCATAGGGAAAAAGATGGGGAGGGGGGAAGAGCGGGTGATATATATAGAGAAGGAAATGGTGTTGGGGAAGGGGATGTTGGGGATATTGTTGGGGATATTGATGGAGAAGGGGAGAGTGTTGGGGAGGGTGTGGACAGACTACAAAGAGTGGAGAGACTGGATGCGGAAGATGGTGAGAATGGTGAGAATGGTGAGGGTGGGGAGGGTGAGGGTGAGGGTGAGGTAATGGAAGGTATTGCCGAGGAAAGGGAAGATGACGAGCAAAGGGAGGATGACGAGCAAAGGGAGGATGAAGAAGGAGGGTCGGAAACAGAAACTAACAGCGAGCTATACCTAAATCCTGACTTCACTTGCTCCATACTTACCGAAAGAAGGTTCCTCTCTGGTGCCAGTTCATGTGTTCACCAGCCATACGAGTGCGCTCTCTGCAGTGCAATCATCTGTACCGTGACCCAGGAAACACATTTGGCGACGGAATGTGAAAGAAACTATGTCACGTGCCTGCTCTGCCAAAACGACGCCATTCCCCGGAAAAGCTTGGACAAACACGAGTCAAATTGCCGGAGGTCAGGCAAGTTCCCGTGCCCTGCACACGACATCGGTTGCAACTGGGTGGGCACTAATCTCCCAGCATATGAAATCCATGCCAAAGAAGGCAACTGTGCGTTGAACCTGCTACACCCGTACCTCAAGCGGATGGAGGCCTCCATCTCTGATTTGGCTGCTGAAAACTCCCATCTCCAAAAACAAATCCACCAGATCTTGGGCAACATTGTGCAGGGAAAGATCGCCAACTTGGGGTACCTGGAGCCGGTGGAAGAGATTGGAAGCTCGCGTGATGGCTTGCAAGCTCAGCTCAAGCATTTGACCTATGAAATGGATCTATATAAAAGTGAGCTTGATGAGAAAATCACTCCTTTTATAGAGCGGGAGTCCCGCAAGTCTCTGGAAAAAGAGGGGGTCTTGAATGGGCTTGTCAACGATAATTTCATGATGCGAGATGAGCTCAATTTGCAAAGGAAAGTGGTGGCCAATCTCCGCAAACAAGTTCAGTACCTTACGTTCAAAAATAGAGGTGGCTTCATGCCGTCTACTACATCTATGCATGAACTGGACGGTGTGGACATGACACGATCCAGTTCCGAAGAACGGTTGAACTTGAAGTTGTGAATTCCTGTTATAAGGACTTATTCACAACTTCTGGACTTCTGGACTTCTGGACTTCTGGACTTCCGAACTTCAGGACTTCAAAATTGCATGAATTCAATTCGTCAACAAATCTATACTAACACTATTCTGAAAGTTCCCTATTTTCGGTGGACAGGTGTTTCCTGTACAGATACGGTTGGGACAAGCCACCTAACTACGCTGTCCATTATACCCTAGACTAAAGTAGTCTATACAGAGGAATATTCAAGTCTATACACTAGACTATAGTTGGACTGGGGTTTTCAGCTAGACTGAGATGTTGTTGACGCATCCAGAAAGCCCTCCTAAATGGCCATCTTATTGGTCTCCATGAACGCATCCCATGAAATATTCTGAATGCATCCAGCAATGGAATTAGTTTCTATCATGACCCAAGTCTTGCAGAATCCAACCAATTCTTGCTGGATACAAACGGGTCATGAAAAGAACACTTTCGATCCACAATTCATCGCCAAGTCGTTGGTACAATGGCCTGAACGTGCCATGTTTCAGAATATCTCCATAGTGGTGGATGAATTATTACGTTTCCCCTCCAGCATTTCTCTTGAAATGTTACTATGCAAGAGCTATTCATTTTCAATTATTAGTATTAGTACTTGCTAGTAATATTCCGAGTCATTATGAGTGATTATGTTATTGGGACAGTTCATCAGTAAAAGTATTTTCCTGTATTATTAGAATAATTAGTATTAGTATTTCTTGGGATTATTGCAGTACATATTAGTATCAATAGAGTTTAAAAGAGTTTGACGTTCAAATATGTTCAATTATGTTCAATTATATTCAATCATGTTCAATTATATTGGAAATAGCTGCAAATTCGCCTGCTCATTTGTAGCCTCTAGTATTATTGATCTCATGGTCCGCTTCTCTTGTGTTGAGAAAACAATTCTTGCAGTCTCTCTAGCTCCTTAGTCACGCACGTGACTTTGGTCATGTGAATGCTCACCCCAATATAAAAGGACGCTATTTTATAACACCAAAAAGTATATATCAACTGAGGGAGGACTTTCCAAGATGTCTCCTGACACCAGATCCACCAATATTAATTAGTGTAGAGGTACTGATGTTTTCCAATGACTTGGACTGACTTCTCCACATCTTGGATGCCTGCACAGGCAAGTAGTGGAGCAGAAAGGAGATGGTTTTCGAGGCGTTGGTCAAGTTGGCCACCAAAAACAAGCCGTATGTGAACGCACAGCCTGAAACTTTAATTGTGCTTAAAAAAACCGTCTTGACGGAACAGAAAAGACGTTCATTAGCAGTTGTAATTACTGGTATGAGTAGTATCTGTAGTACCTGTAGTAGGATTAGTATTGGTATTAGTATTAGTATTCATTGGTATTTTAAATCCAAGATCGGTGGAATACAACCCATATAGGTATTAAGCTCACGTGCCCAGTTAATCGGGAACCGATGCTACTACGCCCCTTCGGCTACTCTCCGGCAGACTACTTAATTGTGGTCGATTCCTCTTGCTGGGGAATCATCAACAAATATAGTTTCGATTGTGTAATAAATGTACTTACAAGAATCTCACATGGTATTAGTAGCACTAGTATTCATTGGGATTAGTTTCAGTATATATCAGTATTATTAGGATTCATTGGGATTAGTCTCAGTATATATCAGTATTATTAGGATTCATTATATTTATACAAGTATGAGTGGTATTAATAAAGAAGTTTTAGTATTTCTTGGGATTAGTATCATTGGGAGAAGCTTTCTACAAGCAGATTGTTCTTATTATGCTTGGGATTTTGGACCTGCTCAATGAAAACATCGATGAGACTCCTCTCCTAGAATGTCCCAGACGCTTTGGTAACATGGCATGTCGGGACTGACTCCAGAAAGTCAAGGCCTAATTGCTAGACATGCTCTCACCTTTGGTGGCCAAAGAGGGAGCCAGAATGGAACTCAATTACTACTTGGTGTTCTGTTGTGGGGCTACATCTTGTGGTGGATATATGCAGGCGGGAACCATGTAGATCAGATAACGCCAGAGCCGCAGCGACAGTTGCGGCCCCAGGAGGTCCATTAATTAACCAGGATGTAACATCCAGAGGATGACTCATACTATAAGACACTGACCTCATAGTCTCATCAAGATATGTAAACACTTCTTCTAAAGTGTTTACTTCAGTAGGAGGAGGAGAAGAGTTGTCAGTGCTCATTGAAGTATCATCAATACGAGATCTTTTGGTGGGTCTGGTTTTTGGAGGCATCTTGGTATACCTCAGGCAGTTGATGCTCGATTAAAGTTCTAACAATCAATGGGGCGGAGTCCATATCATATATCTCTGGAGATTCTCCTTCATTGCTCAATCAACAGGCACAACAATTGGTTGCCGCGGAAAACTGATTACCTGATATCTTGATAGCCGTGAATACAGTGTTTTTCAAAACTATTCAAACCAGCATGACAAAATGGTTCAAACCAGCATGACAAAATGTTTCGAACCAGCATGACAAAATGGTTCAAACCAAATGGCGTAATGTTTCACACCAACTTTCATTAGAATTCTATATTCTGAAATCATAAATCTGGACGATTACCTCATATGGTACTACATTTGGGACAAAAGTCTTGCAGTATGAATCAAGGATCAAGTACCAATCGAGGGTGAAAAACAGACGGAACTGAACTGGTTTCCTTAATATCCTGTATACAACATCTTGTCCATTTGGTTTGAAAGACTGTGCGAAGGGTTACGAAACATTTTGTTGCGCTGGTTTGAAACATTTTGTCGCGCTGCTTTGAAGAGTTTTGAAGAGTTTTGAAAAACACTGTAAGTAGGTGATTGTAGAGCTCATTGGATTTTTCCTCACTGTGTGAGGGCCAGAAGTAGCGTAGCTACCAATTAAGAAAAGCATACTAAAATATTTAATTTAATTCCATCATTATTATTATTATTATTATTTTCTCTATTTCATTTGAAATTGTCTAATTTTTTTTATTAATTTTTGTTTACTGTCTATTGTAGTTGTTTATGGTAGTACCCTCTTTTTTCAATATTAATGTGCATTTATTGGGCATTATGGGTGCGAAATGTTGGAATGCTGCGAAATTCAGAAAAACCGCGAACCCTCGCTGATGTCTTGATCTAAAATACAAAGTACATAAATACTGTTATGTTCTTTATAACGTATGTTGACTTAAACTCTTATATTCGTTGATGGTTCCTCGAGAGAGGAACCACAGTGGTTTATATAACTTTGAGAGAAACGTGGCATCGAAAAACTCTCCACCAGAACAATGGGAAGCAATGTTCTGGAATGTTCGAAAGGAGGCCTTGGATTCACGGCGTTGTTACAACAATCAAATGCCGTGTCACGACATTCGTACTAGACACGACTAGAATCAGACATCGTAGGCTCCATATTGTATCTATAGGTAGTGTACTACCTATAGTGGATCTAACAAATACATAAATATAAATATAAATATAAACAAAAAAGGGCTACTCAACAAAACAGTCCTTGAAGGTTGTGTGAATGGAGAATAATCTGATTATTGGGAATCAGATTTAGTAAATTATCCCTTGCTTTAGTAATTGGGTTAAGTTCAACAAAAATGAATCTTCATTTTAAAATTGGTTCAACGATAGCTTGATTTCTCAATATATATAAAACTATCAAGAGCCCATTTAATTATAAGAGATATAAATGAATGCGTACATTTCAAAACCACAAACAAGGTCAATACCAACACCAAAGAGGACTTAACAACAATTCAGGTTATAGAATTTCTTTTATATCTAAAGGAAAAGTCTATCAAATGCTGGGACTTCGGAAAGAATAAATAATTATTGAATGAAATTGAGAAGAGAACACAATGGAAATAATTTGATTTAAATTAAAGGATAATGTTAAATCCACCATAGGCAGTGCTCTATCTATTGAGGTATTTTTAGCCTACACTGTCTAATCCTAACAATGGCTATTCAATCAAGTCACTCATCTACCATCATTGAACGAAGTATCAGGATAGATGTGATAAGCCTGGGGTACCAGGAGAGAATGTGATGAACTCAAGGTACAATGATGGAATGTGTTGAACTAGAGGTACCAGGATGAGTGTGATAAGCCTGAGGTACCAGGATGGAAAATGGAGAGTTTTCCCCCTTTGCACTTAGCAACAGTCGGTTGACTAGGAGATGCCAATGTCAAAAACTCGAATAGCTCAGATTCCTCTATCTAAGGATTTATCAACCAAAAAACATACTAAACAGAGTACCTGACGTAACAACAAGAATCTAACAGATACTGTAATTTATTTGAATGATAGTTTAAAAAAAATCATATTATGTCTATGACTTATTAGTCCCAAGTCTTAGACAAGAAGCTAATAACAATCACGGAGGCAATATTTGAGTGAGGAAGCCAATGGTCTAGGTAATGCTAGAGATAATGATACTGGTAATTATAGAAATATAACATGTCAGCCAAAAAAAGTTCGATTTGGAGAAAAGCTAAATAAAGTAGGTTTTGGTTTGGTGGTGTACTTAACCCCAAAATCCTACAGCAAAGTCCATTACGTGTACAATCTTTCACTAAGTGATAGTGCTGTTTTACTCCAGTAGCCAGTAGCGTAGTCTTCTACTAGACCAATACTTAATACTGCAATGTCATAACAACATAGAAACCTCATGGAAAGGGAATTGTGGTAGGGAGTCGGGAGAGATTAGCCTCCACACTAGCATATACTATCTTCTGGTATTTCCCATCAAATGAATTCATACAATTCTGTTCTTAGGGTAGTCTTAGATAATTTAGAATAGCCCTAGGATAGTCTTGGAATAGCCCTAGATTAGTGTTGGATAGTGTTGGATAGTGTTGGATAGTGTTGGATAGTGTTGGATAGTGGTACTCTGATTTGTTGAAAAAGAGCGATCGAGAGAGCGCGCTCTGATATACATAATACACTATACATAAATACTGTTAAACTCCGGTTACATCAGGTACTCCGGTTACTATGTTCATTCATCGATAATTCCTACTAGGGAGGAATCTGAGGTACTTAAATACTTTTAGAGGAAAGGGCGTCATGGGCGTGTAAGGCTTAGCACGAGAACAATAGCAATGAGTAACGAGACTTATCAGCGCAACAAACCAGAAGAAGTGTGGAGAATTGACCATCAAGGTCGATTTGCAACTGAGACTTTGCCTCACCATTTCCGGTTAAATGGCCAAGGAAGCCAGCCGGAGTTGTGCGACAGTAAATCGCATGAACCTCCGAGAGGCGCAGAAAGTATTCAAGAACTAAGTAGTAGAGTTCAGGCGTTCTAGTACCATTAGCAACGCTAAGTTGAGCCGGCATTATAGTTTTATAATCCGTTAAGCTCATAACCTGTAGATTGTATAACGCTCGATCCGCATAGACGGTCGCAATACTAGGAGGTCCAGTAAGTATCATTCATACAAGGTCTTTTGGTAGGTCTGGTTCTTGGAGGCATTTTGGTATGTCTCCGGCAGTTGATGTTGATTGAATTTGTTGAACTTGAGGAACAAGTACACCTGCGGGTACTGCATGTTACCGGTACTGCATACAGATGAAACAATGATTGGTATTGTCCTCGAGAAAGACACGTTGGCAATGGACCACTCGAGGACACTCGTCTAACACTTGTCCAATATTGGCCATTGTTCTGGAGAAGACAATGTGCCGAGTGGGTTAGGGCTGGAGTCCCAGACCTGACTATATATAGAGGAGGTCCCGCTCAGACTTGAACGGTATCAATTGTGACAACAAGTCAAGGACATCCTAGCTTAATATATATATTGATAAGAATGGAATCTACAGAAATGATTACTGAAGTACCAAAGTTAAGACGCTTGTTGAAACTTAACGTGATAACTATTCCAGATTATGGGAGTGTATACAACAATTCCAAACACTAGGGACCTGCACACGGTGCATCACTGGTATGCATATAACACATCCACGAAGTGCTCTGACTCCGTACACGCTAGGTACTTGTTGACAGATCTCGCCCTCTTTATATATCTGGCACTATTGGGGATAGCTGCATAGAAGCGGGGTTATCTGTAGAGACTCCTACGTGGGGAATGTTCCTGTGGCGCACTGCTGCCTCATTGGAATCCTATATTCAATTGGGTAGATTCCATGTCTAACATCACTTTCCCTCCAGTATAAATTAGACTGACTACACACTTCCTTATATATACTATATTATATTATTCACTATACTGACTACACTTGCCAGTACGATTGAGTTGACTGTCTTGTGCTGTACACTATACGCTATACATTAAGGTCACTATGAAGACTCACTATACAGACTCACTATACAAACTCACTATACAGACTCACTATACATTAGAGACTCTATACTATACTGGCTATACTAAATACAGACTCTACACTATACTCTACACTATACTATACTGAGTGTTGCATTCCGGTTTACGTCAGGTACTCTGTTTACTCTGTTTTTTGGTTGATGGTTCCTCAGAACAAGGAACCTGAGCTATTTAAGTAACAAAATGGGTAATGAGATGGACTGATGAGATGAGATGACTAATCGGTCATTTGGTGTCATAACAAAAGAATCACGAAAGAAACGCTCAACAAGAGAAACGACCAACAAATGAAACAAGTAGTCAGACTCGGAGGCGAGTAGCTGACTAGTCGACTTTCGTAGACTCTAAAAATACCGATAGTTAGTGAGTCTACCCATGGCGGTTCTAGCACTGAGACTATACACTATACTATACACTATACTATACACTATACTATACACTATACTATACACTATACTATACACTATACTATACACTATACTGACTCTACACATCTTGTACTCTGACTGCCTCATACTATACTATTAAAAATAGAAAATAGTGCCTAACTAAACATTACGTTGAGTAAGCTTGGCTGGTGATTAGCTTGGCTCTTGATTAGCTTGGTTCTTGATTAGCTCGGTACTGATTAGCTTAGTACTGATTAAAGCTTGAAAGCCTATGATGCCTTGATACAGTAGTGCTGTGGAACACACATTCCTACTTGAGACTTAGTTGAGATTTTAGATGTTGTACAAAAAACCAAATGCTTGGTTCTTGCTAGTAAATCTACTTGTAAGGTTGTTGACATTCCAAAATCCAAAAGATGCATTTGGAATGTAGCTCAGCAGGCGCACAAGTATCTCATTGGCCAATACCTTTAAATATACAGCAAGACCTGATCGTAATAATGAAAGTAGCATTTTTGTCTGGATCTCGTCTCTGGATTTTTGTCTGGATTTTTGTCTGGATTTGGTCTCTAGATTTGGTCTCAGTATACTGCTATACTGCTGCTATAAGGGAAAAATCCTTGCAATGGCTTTCCAACTGGAAGTAGATTTTATCAATGAATCGACATACTCAATGGAGAATACTTCATTGGCCGAGCGACTTCAAGCAATTATAGCTTTTACACTCTATACCTCATACTCTATTCTCCATACTCTATACTCTAAAGGTGTAGGATGTGGAAAATCAAAGACTCTGAGTACTCCTAGACCCTATTGTCTTGTCCTGTCTCTTTTCTGATATTGTCTTGTCTTTTCTGATCTTGTCTTTTCTGATCTTGTCTTTTCTGATCTTGTCTTTTCTGATCTTGTCTTTTCTGATCTTGTCTTTTCTGATCTTGTCTTGTCTTGTCTTGTCTATAACCTGCAGGCTGGAGTTATATATCATCCAAAAAACCACTGGCATGTGTGGAAAGTTCAAAAAAAGGGAACACATTGGAGTGAATTGTGAACTTGGGAACATTGCTGTGTAACAGGGAATGAATGAGTAGATAAACCATTCTTTTTCTTTATTTTCTGGTTTTCTTCTTTGTTTTTGGGTATCTGGCTCCTGAAATGCCCTGGCTACAATTCTCTGATCATAGCATCTATTTTGGCATCTAAATTCAGCACTTGACAGCAACCAACTTCAGTATCTGTCCTTGTTGTGATCACCAGTAACTTGGCAAGTCGGACCAATTGTTTGTTTTTCTTCTTTCCCAATAACTCAAGGGCCCTGTTTTATACACCCACTCTCCAGTCTCCGGATGATCTGGGTTTCCACCCACGTGCTCAAAGAAAAACGGCGTGTGCTGCACATTCTCCGCCCGTCTTTCTCGCTGGCCCTGCTCGAGCTTCTGCTTGAGCGCCTCAGCCTCTTCAATGTTTCCACTGGAGTAGGCGAGGATATCAGGCCGCAAGCGGGAATCGTTGGGAGGAAGTTGGCCTTTTTCGATGCTGGTGACCTTGTTGAGAGTACCTGCAAACTCCGTGAAGCCAAACTTCTTCTCGTACCCGTCCAACAACTTTCCTGCAGTCCAGATCGTTTTCTCCGTGGAGTGGGTCTTCAACGTCATGCTCTCGGTCCAGGTTCCCGATACCGTATAGGGTAATTGTTTTTTGGATGAGTCGTAGGCCTTGATGACCAAATCCTCGGACCGACCACTAAACATCCCGCCCTTGGCAAACTCCACCACGGCTTTTTCGCCAGAACTGGACTTTACCGTGAAGCTGCCACTGGGCTCCGTGTACTTTTCACCAGCAATGATGTTCTTAAGCACACACGTAGGCTGTGACCACGTGAAAACTTCGCCCGTCTTCCGGATCGTCAACTTTACCACTCCGTTAGTATATATTTCCGAAGTCTTACCCCAGAACTTCTGCGTGGGGACGGGAGTAAAGGCCAACGTCCAATTTCTGGTCTCCACGAAAAGGGCAAACACAAGTGGTTTATGAGAAATCTTCTCACAAACCATCCGGAGGCCCTTATCTTCTCTAACCAACTCGTAGGTCTCACCCAATAGCGGATTGAAAGGTTTTCTGGAGCTTCTCACCTTGGCTCTCATTGGGGAGAGGTAAGTGACGGAAAAAGCGGCAATCCTCAAGAGTAATTCACCAGAATCCTCGGCATAAGAGCCCTGCAACGCATTATCAATGAGGTTGGAATACTCCACCATCTCCGAGTACCTCTGCAAAATACCAATGGGCTCATTCATATCCACCGGCATAGACAAGGACGACAAGTCCTTGCCCACGTTCTTCCTCACAAATGAAAGGAGACTAGGGGGCTCATGGTTGAAAGGAGCAATGTCACAATCTCTGTCCACAGGCTCAAGAGGTAAAGGGTACAAATCGTGCGCCGTTCCCAAATCCTCCGTCAGCGACGGGTTGGCCAATTCTGGGTTAGGGTTGGGAAGCTCCTCTGTTTCCAGCTCGGAATCCGAGGACGACTCTCTAAGCGAATCACCATCGTCGTCACTGGACTCTTCATCCGATTGTGCCTTATCCACAGTCTTCCCACTCATCAAAACCACTCCGGTATTGGACCCCATGGTTTCACTGGCATCGTAGAACTCTGCACTAGACTGGATCGAGTTCGTATCGGATGTTTGCAGCTTGTTCATCAAGTCAAACACGTTTCCCTGTAAAGCTCTGATTTCCTGTTCAGTATTCTCAGGGGAATTCAGACATATAGACGAGGCTATGTTGCCTAATTTGAGATAAATGTACTCTAAATCGGCCTCACGTGACGAGAGTCTCTTTTTGGCCGTTTCTTTCAGGGCCTGCAGCTTCTTTTTCTTGATGACGTTAAATGCATTGATCCACGCATCAAAGTCCTGCTTGTTCAAAGGCTTAAGGTCCCAGACCTCCATGCCGGAATCCACAAAAATCTCGTTAGTTTTGGAATTGGCACTGACGATAGACTCCATGATGGGCATTTGGCCACGCAACTTGTTGTTGTCGATTTTGAAGTACGAAAGCGTACCGTACTTGAAGTTAAGGATGAAGAAACGCTTGGTGAAGCCCTGGAGCTTTTTTCTGCGGCGTTTCAAAAGAACTCCTTGCATCAACTCACCATCTTTGGGCCGTAAGATATTCTCGGTTGGATGGTCAGGTATAGACTTCCATTCAGCAGCAGCAAGGTGTTTCAGCTTCGCCTGCATGTAGTCGTTTTGATTGACGATTTTGGCAGAGAAAAGCACCTTTTTCCCTGTGGTCTTGGAGAAAGAGTTATCGAAGATAAACGCAAAGACCCCTCCTTTTTCTACATCAAACGTCCCTTTGACCAATTCGCCAGCAATAAGCTTATCGTACTTTTTGAGTAGCGTCAAATCAGGGTTATTGATGTTGGCCAAAAATACCGAGGACCGAGATTTGGTCTTGTAGGCACCCAGCTCGGTGATTTTGTTGACGGAAGCCATAGACGACGAGCGCATGCGGTTAGGCCCATTAATGGAGCCAGCCGAGGAGTCACCCGTAGCCGCCGTCGAAGGAAGCTCATCTACCACGTCTTCTGATTCGTCCATTTCTAGCGGCAAATCATTGCGGCGGTAGAACGAGAAGTTAATGGACTTTTTGAGCGGCTTGACCTGCCACTTTATGGAACAATTGTCGGGGGCATTGACCCACTTGACGAGGAAATCCTTGGCGTGCACTTCGATGGTTTCCATATTGGGAAATGGGTACACACTGTGGGGACGATATGGGGTGCACGCTTTGGGTGTGGCGGAAAAGAATGTATGGTTGGTTGTAGTACGTGGAGAATATTTTATGCGTGGGATAATTCCACGGTAAAGGTAAATGTATGGATGGGTGCGAGGGGAGTGATATGCAGGTATGGGTATGAGCCCTTACTACAGAAACAAAGTAATAATAAATCTAAATATAAATAGATATATATGTGTGTGTTGTTTTTATTTTTATGCAGGAACAGTCCTAAAACAAACAAATAGACCCTCACTATTGTTTGACGGTTTATTTCAGATTTCCAGCTTAGAGCCTGGAGCTTGGCCGGCTGCTGCTTGTGGTGGTGGTGGTGGTGGCACGTGCGAATATATGGGGTGGGGTAGTGAGTGTGATAATGTACATGTACAGTGTTTTTCAAAAGTATTCAAACCAGCGCGGCAAAATGTTTCGAATCAAGAAGAGAGAATGGTTCAAACCAGCACGGCAAAACGATTCAAACCACACTAGCAAAATTATGCAAACCAATACAACACATCACCGCCTAACAAGTTGATTGTTGTATACAGGATAACAAGGTGTAGATTACTTAACACTAATTGAACATCTACGAGAGCTATTTCTGGTGGGTCTGGTAGTAGAGGACATCTTGATATGTTCCTCGTAGACGATATTCCCATCAGTTAACTAACACTAGGGTATGGACCAGAGTTCCATCTTATATAGCTTTCAGGAACTGTGCTAAACTTTCCACACAACAATGATGTGAGAGCTAGGCCTTCCTATTATATAGAAAAGGTAAGTATAGCATCAAGAACTAAGTCTAGCACACTCTAGGATTTTCATGAGTGTGCGCCTTTCTTTTCTGAAAGGATCATTCATTGCTCACTTTCAACACAAGGAAACCCAGTTCAGTTCCATCCGTTTTGAACCTTGATTAGTACTGCAAGACTTTTTTTCCCAAATGTAGCACCATAAGAGGCAATCTTCCAGATTTAAGGGGTGATTTCAGTATATTGAATTTTAATGAAAGTTGGTGTGATACATTACGAGTTGGCGTGAACCATTACGCCATTTAGTTTGAATGACTGTGCGAAGGAGTACGAAACTTTTTGAATTATTAGTTTGTTAATTTTGCCAGTTTGGTTTGAATCGTTTTGTTGTGCTAGTTTGAATAGTTTTGAAAAACACTGTATCAGAGTGTGATTTGACCTCGCACTGCAGGAATTAGTATATTTACTAGATACTACTGGACGGTAGTTAAACCGATTTGGTTTAGTATGTGCCACACTAGACTAGACTACACTATACTACACTATACTACACTATACTATACTATACTATACTATACTATACTACACTATACTACACTATACTACACTATACTACACTATACTACACTATACTACACTATACTATATGTTATGTTCTATATAAGGTGTCCTAACCTAATCTTGTACTAGTTGCTGGTTCATCAAGGAGAGGAACCGGAGTGGCTTATATACTTTGAGAGAAACGTGGCATCGAAATACTTTCCACCAGAACAATGGTAAGGATTGTTCCAGAATAGCCGAAAGGACCATCATATTACTTCATAAAACAATTTCCGATGGCCGTAACACGGCGTTTGCAATGGCCATTGTAACAACCGGACGAAAACGCTTCATAATACCTTCATAGGCTTCATAGGCAGGGCCTTGCCTATGAAGGTATTAACACTATACTATACTACACTATACTATACTGTTAGATTCTTGAATACGTCTAATACTGGGATTTATGTTCATTCGTTGATGGATTCCCAATAAGTGAGAATCCGAGTAGTTTATGTAGCTAGCCAGTGAATACCAGAGTGAATCAGGTGGTCAAACGCCATGTCACGAGGTAAGTTGAATCGATGAGGCCAAGTCACGGGTCAAGGTGCCTTGGATAGGTCACTGACATTGGTAGGCTCGAAAGATACCTCTATGTGTAGTGTCTACCCATGGTAGGTCTAACATATACTATACTATGCTATACTATACTATACTATACTATACTATACTATACTATACTATACTATACTATACTATACTATACTATACTATACTATACTATACTATAATATAATATAATATAATATACTCTATACTGTCTCCTTCTCTGTGTTTTCTTGTCCTTTAGTCTTTTGTCATAGACACTGAGCGGTCTAGTATAGTAGTATAGTAGTACTGTAGTACTCTAGTACTGTAGTACTGTAGTACTCTAGTACTGTAGTACTGTAGTACTGTAGTAGTGTGTACTGTAGTAGTGTGTACTGTAGTATATAGTGGTCTAGTATATATTGGAGTTAACAATACGGTATGTCCATTGTGGATCACGAAATAGGCTTCATAATACCATGGATGGTGCTCTAGCTATCGTGCGTCTAATTAATACTAACTGCAATTCTTTTTTATTATTAGCTATTTATTAATCGTCTCAATGAGTCCGAATGTTATTGTCTTTCAGGGTTCATATTTTATATGAAGTAACCCCTGAATGCAAGAGGTATACTAGAAGTATGTTCTATCTTGCCTTACTGCCCTTCTGTGACCCAAAGTGCCGAGGTGCCTGTAAACATCCTTGAAATGTTAGGCCCCTTTGGCCATGAGTCTGTTTCGGAGTGGTCAGTAAGAAATTGTGTTTCTGCTTCTTCTTCGTTCTTTTTTTCTGCTTCTTCGGTCTCTTTTTCTGCTTCTTTATTTCCTCATTCTCCATATCGTTTCTTTCTTCTTTCTTTTGGGAGAAGTTTCCGGGGTTTAGGTAAGTTATGAGAAGCGAGATTGTGATCCCAAACCCAGTAATTCCAGGAAGAATTAGTAAGAGGAGGAATAAAAAGAGGAGATGCATTTGGTGAAGGATTTTTAAGTCTATTTTTCAGATCTTTGGTTTTGTTTTTGTTTTGTTTTTAGTTCTTTTTGATGTGGATCTTGTTTTTTAGATCGGTGTTTTTTGTGTGGAAAAGTGGTGGTAGGGAATGGGAAATTTGGGGGGGAGCCAGGGTTTATATAGTTCGCAGTTTGTCACAAAATGGCTGCGAATCTGATATGCTCACTTTTTGGGGCTAGTATGCTCATTTTCTGATCCGCACCCAATCTACGTTTTCCGTCAACACATTCTACTTTTCCGATTTTGTAATATGTACGATTTTTTGTGATGTACGATTTTTTGTGCTGTACGATTTTTTGTGATGTACGATTTTTTGTGATATGTATGACTTGGGCCTGTCAATTTTCTTTTTGTTATCTTCCAGAATAATACATTAGAGATTTGAGTATGCTGCTATACACAGGACCAGATCAGATTCAGACAGATTCACATCCCACTTCTCCCTTCCTACCTTACGAACTTCCCAAGTTTCCAAGTTTCCAAGTTGGCCAGTTCCCAAGTTCCCAAGTTCCCATAACATCAAATCTGTAGTTGGGAAGCACTATGGGTTTATTTAGGTTGATTATGAGCTGAGCCTTCACATATCCATAGTCACTCACAAAATGTCACTCACAGATTGTCACTCACAGATTGTCACTCACAGATTGTCACTCGCACCATAGTCACTCACAAAATAGTCACTCACAAAATGTCACTCACAAAATGTCACTCACAAAATGTCACTCACAAAATGTCACTCACAGATTGTCACTCACGAAAAGTCACTCATCACCTAGTCAATGACGTAAGTTTGAGGCCTGTTTCTCAACACAACACTCGCTCCTGTTGAAATTGTGAGATGCAACAACCAAAGTGTGCTGGCTACTATGAGTTGTGGTGCCTGCAGTGACATTATAGTAGCGATACAGTGCTTTTCAAAACTATTCAAACCAGTTCGGCAAAACAATTCAAACCACACTAGCAAAATTATGCAAACCAATACACACAACCCTTCTTAGTGTTGAACTTGAGGAACAAGTACACCTGCGGGTACTGCATGTTCCTGTTCCTGTATACATATGAAACAACGATTGGTATTGTCCTCGAGAAAGACACGTTGGCAATGGACCACTCGAGGACACTCGTCTAACACTTGTCCAATATTGGCCATTGTTCTGGAGAAGACAATGGGCCGAGTGGGTTAGGGCTGGAGTCCCAGACCCGACTATATATAGAGGGGGTCCCGCTCAGACTTGAACGGTATCAATTGGAACAACAAGTCAAGGACATCCTAGTTTAATATATGCATAGAAAGAATGGAGCCTACCGAAATGGCCACTGAAGTACCAAAGTAAAGACCCTTGTTCAAACTTAACGTGATAACTATTCCAGATTATGGGAATGTATACAACAATTCCAAACACCTAGGGGTGTACGACAAGTTGTTGTATACAGGATAACCAAAAAAACCAGTTCATTTCCGTCCATTTTTCACCCTTGATTGGTTCTGCAAAACGTCTGTCCCAAATATAGTACATATAAGGCAAATGTCCAGATTTGAGGGGTGATTTCAGAATATTGAATTCTAATGAAAGTTGGTGTGGAAACATTACGCCATTTGGTCTGAAAGATTGTTCTTTGCGAAAGGGTACGAGTCGTTTTGAATTATTGGTTTGATTAATTTTGCTTGTGTGGTTTGAATAGTTTTGAAAAACACTGAATCTACGTTTTTCTGTGATATGTAGGATTTGAGCCTGCACAAAAGCTCATCTTCTCTTTGTTATCCTCCAGTGTGTTTGTTGAGCGTTAGAGAAAACGGTGTCATAGCTAAGAACAGTTATGTCATTGATGGCTAATAGTTCTATGAGCATTGGTACGGTGGTGGTCATTGTTGTTCTTAGGGATTGTTAGATGTGTTACAGATCTGTGCTAGAAGGTCCGTGATATTCTGGTTACTCATGATACCGCTCAACCAAGAGCCGGATCCCCCATATATATATATATATACCTTTCACCTTGGACTCCTTCCCCCTGAACCGGACTGGTTAATACATTGTCTTAGGTCAAACCTGACTCCTCCTGACCACCGAGACCAGGTGACAATGCTAGTCTCCAATCATGCATCGTGTACTGCCTCTTACAACATTGCCTGCATATACCAGCTAGAACTTCTTACATGTTCAACAGCAAGAGCTGTTTTCTCAACACTCCCTCTAAAGCTTTGAATTCAATCTCTCCAAACTTCGTAACTCACTAAATATCTCTGACGAGAACTTCTATGAATGTATCCATAGTTGATTTTCAAAATCAACAAATTCAACAATCATATGCTTGTCACGATTCCTTAATCTCACGGAATCAGCTCTGACCATGATATGCTTAGATCCTTCGACCTTGACCGTTCTGATTTAAAGCTTAGATATTCATGGTAGTCGATTAAATAATTTGGTTCAACTTCTTCAACTTCCCTATAGTGACTCTTTCAACTTATGTTTTAGTATATATTGATATACAGGGATATGTAAGTTGTACCTTACAAGACCGAAGTCTTAACACGGGGCGCGGCCACGTTTGATAGTTATCAACTGGTCTATGACCTGTATACAATACACGACGTAGTCCCTTGACTCCGTGTGTTGAGAGACTCAGACTGATTCAGAGTAACTCGAGGTAGTGGTGAGTACAACTACTAGTTTGGAAGGATTTGGGGATGGTGTTGGGTATTTGGTAGTAGGACGCTGGAATGGAGTGTGGAGACCTCGACCTCGGAATTAGACTGAATGGGTGCAAAAAAACACCCGTACACCAGGCTACCTCAGCAGAAAAAGGACCAACGCAAACGTCCTTTTTATCATCGTACGAAACTGAAAGTGGGCTGGTTGGAATCATGGAATTCCGGACATGCCATTCATATATTTTCAAATTTAAAGTATTGATGGGGAAACTCGTAAGAAGGGGAAACAAAAAATGGTGGTGCAAGTTCCGGTCATTCCGAGGTCTGTCCACCATTCCCTCAATAACCCAATTCAGAAAAATAGCTTCTACTGTAAAAGCTCGAGTTCTAATTAAAATTAAAAGGTGGTCTATATGCAAGTTCAACATCCAATATTCGACTAGCCTCCATCGTCTTCCATTAATGCCTTTGTTTGCGATAATGATTTCCATGAACTGGCAAGTGCCGAACACCATGGTATATCCTTAGGATTTATCGACTTCGGTCTTTGCATTCAAAGTAAGCTAACATCAAGATTTGTCCAAGCTTGACGTTGGATGTCAATTGACATATAAGTTCAAATATTGAGGTCGATTTTGAGGTCGATATTGAACAATGAAGTTCGTAAATGGATGCCAGTATCAATTCGTTCCCTAGGAAACGACAAAATTCTCGATATTTTCTGCCTAACAAGGTCAATACCTAAAACTGTCAGTTTTAGCAATCAAAGGTCTGCCCATTATGATCTATGTTCGGTCTCTTTTCAAGACTTTAGAGTTTGAATATCTCTCGAGCACTTTTAGGTCAGCTGGTATATGAATATCGTCACTGGCTATGAAAAGGTCACTGGCTTCGAAAACTTCACTGATTATAAAACCGTCTTTCAACTTGTGGTTTAGTATATATCAATATACAGGGATATGTAAGTTGTACCTCACAAAACCAAAGTTCTACATGAGGTGTGAGGCAGGTGAAAGGTTTTCACCAGCCAGTAACCTGCACATAGTACATCACTGGTATGCATGCAACACACATACGAAGTATCTTGACTCCCGTATGTTGACAGCTTTAGTCCCATTCGAATTTTGTGACCCAATCAACCAAAACGTTTTTGCTGAAATTGTATAAGGTAGAACTCATTATAGAGTCACCTTATATTATATGAAGCTCTTTATTTTCGATTAATATTGCTGAAATAGGTAAAGAAGAAATTAAATATTCAAATTGCTAGCTTAATTCGAAACATGCTTCAATGGAGGGAATTTCGGGATATCATACCACATACCCAACGGTTTATATTATACCTTTCTAGAAGTTGTACATATCCCTGTATACTAATATATACCAGAACATATGCTGAAAGATCCAGAGTGTTCCTACCAAGAATTGCAGTCAGTATATTCCAGACAACCGTTAGGTTATCATTTCCAAACAAAGATCGATAAAATGAATATAACAAGCGGCTTAATCTTCAGTATGGGTAGGAATTACTCCCCAAAAAACCCGCTAGGCCCAAAAACTCTATTAATATCAAGCTGGCGATCTTGGCTTGTCTCGTATGGAGATGTATGGATATCTGTTTGTAGGAGATCTGGGATCCAATAACGGGGCATCTATAATAAGAAGACCCCTAATAGGCAAGCACAGAAAAATAAGGCTATGGCTTAGTAAACGGCAGCAGAGGTTATATACATTGGGGGGAAGGGGGCATGCATTCCTGCATGTACCTGAAACATGTAGTTCTCGATGTACTGTAGGGACTTGAAACATGAGGGTATCATGCAGGTATTTGTCACACAAATCGCATTATTTAGCCAGGAGCATCTGCCCCTTCCATTCTGCTTTTCGTTTTCTCTTGATGTTGACTGGACTTGGAAGAGACAGGTATTGGGCCCCTCTTCCTATTTACTATAGCCTTGAAATGTCTTAGTCATGTTGTTTCATTTACTAACCAATGTCTAGTCTAGAAATGCCAACAAGCCATTAGAAGTTATACCATTTGCAAATACAAGCTTACATTTCAAGTCGGAATTCAAAAATAGCATTGCGATGCTGCAAAAGGACGTCGTAATGTGAGTTCTACCCAGTTCTTTGAATGTCAAAATGAAGAAATTTAATCAAGCGTGGGTAAAGGGCGGGAGTAACTATGACTCTCTTAAGATAGCCACACCAAGACCCTCGTCATCTAATTAGTGACTGGCATGAATAGATTAACGAGATACCCACTATTCCAATCTACCATCTATCCCAATCTACCCACTATTCCAATCTACCATCTATCCCTATCTACTATCCATCACAATCTACCATCTAGCGAAACCACAGCCAAAGGAACGAACTTGGCGAAAACAAATTAGCGGGGAAAGAAGACGCTGTTGAGCTTCACTCCATTTGGACATTGTGAAAAGGCATGAAGCCTGTATCTTAATTAAGTGTGAGTTCCGGTACAAGTGAAATACCACTACCTCCATTATCTTTTGACCAATGAAAGAATTACTCCAAGTACATGTTTTTAAGATTCATACACTATACAATGGGGATTTGACTAGGGGTGGCACATCTGTTAAATAATAACGCAGACATAATTCTAGCAAGGATTGCAAAAATGGTATTGAAAAGCAAACATAACCATGGAGTCAAGGAGGTAACAAATTTTTATTTTTTTTCTTTAATTTTTCTTTTATTTTTTTGCAGACGTTTCCAGCAAAGCCAATTCTTGGAATCCTCTTTCATCTTCAAAAATCTTAATTCCTCGTCCTAGATTCCCTCCAGTAGTGTGGTGTCCCGTTTTGGTCGAGATACCACCATCCGTCAGCAAACTTCTTCTCAGCCACCTCTGCAGTCATACCCTTCAAATATTTCAACGGAACGTTTGTTTTGCTATCGCAGTGAAAAAGATAAATCTCCACTTTAGAACAGTTCAGTAACAATGTCGAAGTGGTGATTTCGAAAAAGCCGTCAGGTTTTTCACATACGTAGTAATCAGCGTTTTGGAGCCTCATATTGTCATCCAACTTCAAAGGGGTCTTTGGAATAGCTGTGTCAACAGTGAGGGAATGATTTCTGATCCCAACATACCCTGGCGACTTTGAAAGTGTAGTGAAGGCATAACCATTAACATACGATACCCGGAGAGGTGGCACGGACCATCTTGTCCGAACGGGGTGGCGCAGTTTCAGGTCAGGTTTGGAATGAAAATCGGCAAGAGGAATTAACCGTTCTCCTACCTTGACGAAAAAAATATATGGGAAATTGGGCGACATTCTGAGCTCTTTCGTCTTCGCTTTCCACTGCAATTGCTTGTCACTATTCCATTTCTGACGGATATAAGAATCATTTGCAGGACGATTTGTTTCTCTATCAAAAGGCAAAATACGCAACTTGACCTTCTGGCATCCACGATCCACCGGCTTAGCTCTGATTACCTGGCCAATTCTATCAGCCAGTTTACACGAGTAAAGCTTTGCCCTTGGAATGAGCGTTTTATCATTTTTGTCCACTTTGAACCGGTATGGAGGCACATCTTGGCCGATCACAAACTCTTTATTGTGGACTCCCGCAAAAACAGCACTGGTCCCCTCTTTATTGAGAACGTAAGCACTCTTTACAAAAACCTCCAAGATCTTGCCCGGCCGGTCGTACGCCAAGATACTCACATTTTTGAGCGCGTGGTGAGGTATAGAAGTGAGAGGTATATATTTATTATCGAGTTTGACAAAAAACGCCCAAGAGGAATAGGCTTGAGTTGTTGAAACGAGATTTAGAAGGCAAAAAAGGACCATAGAATTGATTGTCTTCATTGAGTTTGGGAGTTGGTGTGACTGGAAGAAGAACCCACTGGCTTTTATAAGCTCCAAAAACGAAAACGAAAACGAAAACGAAAACGAAAACGAAAACGAAAAACCGAAAAGGAGCAACGAGAAGAAAATGAGAAAATGAGTTATATACAATAGAGGTAAACGTTTCCTCTTTGAGATTGTCTACTTGTGGAAATTTCCGAGTTTTCGGGTTTCAGACGTGCGGAATATTCATATGCTGGTGTCAAATATTCATGTGCGGAAAGCAAATATTCATGTGCGGATAGCAAATGGTGTGCACCCAAATGCACCTCACGGATCCCTATTGTCAAGGTACCAAAAATGTTTCAGATCATAGTTTTTTCTCTGTTTTTTCCCTGTTTTTTCTCTGTTTTTTTTTTTTTTTTTTTTTTTTCCCTTTTTTTTTTCTTTTTTTTTTTTTTTTTTTTTTTTTTTACCATTTTTGAGTCTGGTCATGGGTTAAGAAAAAGACTGGAAAATGATTGAAGATAGAATTTCACTCTCTTCCACTTATAAAGAAACTTTTCTCCCTTTTGATGCGCTCTGACTTGGCCCAAGAAGGATGGTGTGTTTTTCTGTCCCCCACGCTCCATTAATTAAACGAGGTTAAACTTACTACTTACTACACAGACCTTTTATGGGCTCTAGAGGAAGGAGAAATAATTCGGAGGCTACGGTAAATAGTCAATCTTCGGATACAAGTACTTTTTTATTTATTTTTTATTTAATTTTTGGAGAGCAAAGGTGGAACTCGTTCACCCCCCTCAGTACAGTAATGTACCAAGATGTGTTATGTTCTCTAATACATTTATGCCTAACTGAAACTATGTCTCTTTGATGTTTCCTCATAGAGAGGTTCTCGGAACCGAGGTGGCTTAACTATCTTAGACAAAAACGTGGGTTCGAATAACTCTCCACTAGAACGAAAGTAAGGATTGTTCTAGAATATTCGAAAGGATCATCAAAATACTTCGTACAACGGTTGCCGTGACATGGTGTTGACAATGGCCATTGTAACAATCGGACCGAAAGGCTTCATAATACCTTCATAGGCAAGGGTTCTGTCTATTGTGGGGCCCTTTATATTGCAGGACCCTGTCTATTGCGGGACCCTGTCTATTGCGGGACCCTGTCTATTGCGGGACCCTGTCTATTGTGGGACCCTGTCTATTGCGGGACCCTGTCTATTGTGGGACCCTGCCGATGGTGGATCTAACAAGATGCGCATAACCGTAAATGTACCTTAGACATCACCACATCCATGCTTGGTTTATTTTTAAAGTGTGTAATTTGTTTGTACTCTTTAATGCTTAAGGGTTTAGGTGTAGGTATACGAGAAGATCTGTCTCAGTGACTTGAGCTTTAGGAGCTTTTAAACTGCTACTGGCTCACTATGAACTACGCCCTACGCACTACGCACTACGTCAATGTTGGAACACGCGACATGTGCCTGATGAACGTGAGAGAACAGCACATGTGCGGGTACTGCATGTTCATGAGAAGGCATCCAGATGAAACAATGATGGGCATTGTTGAAGAGAAAAGAAGGGTAGAGCCAAGCCCCTATGCGTTCTCGTCTAGCTCTCGTCTAGCTCTGGGCATTGTCTTGGAGAAGACAATGTGGGTGAGACAGATTGATGAAGGAGAGAGATCGTTTAGGAGTCCCCGGGACTGACTATATAAAGCAGGGATCCTGCTCAGTGTTGAGCGGTATCAATTATGAAACAGAAGTCACGAACTCACTGCTTTACATAGCAATAGAGTTACAAGACAGATGACAGAACTGATTACCCAAGTCGCTCATTTAAGAGAGTTATTGCAGTCCAACTATATAACGGTTCCTGTATACCAGAAGGTACAGGCTAACGCGCAACAGTCAATACCTCAACCTAATGAGTCTATGAAATCAGAAATACGAAACCAGAAATACGAAATCAGAAATACGAAATCAGAAATACGAAATCAGAAATTACAAATCACAGGGATCCGAAAGTTTCCTGCGCAGACATATATCTTCACGGAATCCGGCATATTCCCTATATCTACTTATTCTTTGAACTAATAGTGTGTGCAACTGCTTAATAGAGACAGAGACAACTTTATCTAGTTGTAGTGAATGGTGAACACTACAGACATTCGAATAGAGCTTTCAATACCAGTTAAGTCACCGGGTATGAAGACCCCAAGTGATTATCAAGTGATTTGACATCGACTGTTCTAAAAAATGATAGTATAAACGATACCATTTCTGATAGCCATATACAAAACAATGCTATGCTACCGAATTATTTTTTTTTTCCGTTACATGTACTTCTCCAAATAAGGCAATTCCATGCATAGGCACTATTTCTATACTATAGATGTTTAATTCATTCCCTTGTTTAATTCATTCCCTTGTGAGTCATACCCTTGTTTAATTCATTCCCTTGTTTGATTCATTCCCGTGTTTAATTCATTCCCTTGTTTAACTCATTTCCATACATAGACATTATGTGTCTAATTAAAATCATCATACATTTCTCTGCTTGTCTTTAAAAGAGAATTGAAAAAGAATAGGTTAACGCTGCTCTCTGGGTTCTTTGTATTCACGTTTGTGTTGTCTCTGCAGTATTCCGCTTAACTGCTTACTCCACTCCACTTCGCATCCAATGTCTCTTACGGAACACCAAAGGGACTGAAAAATTGTAGTATGTTTGAGCATTCAAGAGACCCGGAAAGTGTCCTGTACAGATATATGAATCTCTAGGAATCCTGTACAGATGTATGAATCTCTAGGAATGCTGTACAGATGTATGAATCTCTAGGAATCCTGCACAAGGAAAACAGTCTATGTGGTTATTCAGGAAAATTCTATATTTAGTCTTCTGCTTGTACCAAATCAGTAGTGTATACAGTCTATTAACTTGACACCAAATGGCATTATAAATTTCCTTTTTTTTAGAGCTTCAAAATTGCAAGAAGGCACATGAGCCGTTTATAGAGACCATCAAAAAGAGGCAGCTAAAAGAGACAGTTAAAGGTTCTCTTTGTTGAACGTTGAACGTGTGAGTTGTGACAAACATTGTGTGCAGGACACCATGACCAGGATTATCTGCAGTACAGAGTGAAAGCACAGAACTGGACACATGGGCCTGGTTCACATGTGTCTAGGAATGCAGTGTGCAGATGAAACCAGGCTGTTTGCATAATGAGTGGATTACTAAGCATGCTGACACCGAATGATGTTCCGAACGCTGCATCCAAATCACAACGATGGACCCGAGAACTGTATATATATATATATATCAGGGATCTCGTTCATGTTTGAAGGTCATTAATTGTGAGAATATATCACGGTCATGTAGTTTAGATAAGAAGATAAGCGATCGAAGATGAACACTGAATCTGCACCTTACTTAGGAGAGTTATTGGAGACCAACGTCATAACCGTTCCAACTTATGCGCAGGGGTTTATGCTAGAGGTGAACAAGATGGCATTGTGGAATGGACAATAGCAGGATTAGACAGAGTAGGCTCAAAATACCTGTATAGGTAGTGAGTGAGTATAGTTATATAGTGTAGCGTAGTTATATAGTGTAGCGTAGTTATATAGTGTAGCGTAGTTATATAGTGTAGCGTAGTTATATAGTGTAGCGTAGTTATATAGTGTAGCGTAGTTGTGTAATATGTAGCATAAATATATAGTGTAGCATAAATATATAGTGTAGCATAAATATATAGTGTAGCATAAATATATAGTGTAGCATAAATATATAGTGTGTAGTGTGTAGTGGTGTAGTACTATACTTTATAGAGGAAAGTAGTCATAGTTGGATGAATAGGAGCCAATGGACGTAAACGTGGACCCAAATTATGCTGGTTCAACTTGTAACGATGGATTTAGAAATACTGTCCAAGCCATGGCTGTAGCTATAGTGTGTCGTGTGTAGGGATAAAGTGTAGTATAGAGGGTAGATACTGTGTACTGTAGAGGGTAGATACTGTGTACTGTAGTGTAGAGGGTAGATACTGTGTAGAGGGTAGATACTGTGTAGAGGGTAGATACTGTGTACTGTAGTGTATAATAGGTATAATGTATAGTGACTAGTTTTATAGCGGTGATTAGTGTTGTAGTAACTGGTACAGTAGTGGTCTAGTAGTGATATACTAGACTGGAAGACATTCTACTATTAGGGTGTGTATTTTGACTCATGTATTGAGTCGACCGATATACTGGGGTAGTACACTATTTGTAGACTTAGATTACAAAAGATACCGTAGTGTATAGTGTATAGTATTTTGGTGGTACAGTATTCTAGTCTTTACTATACTGTACTGGTATTATTGTACCAGTGAGATGAAAATAGAACTCATTGATATGTGCACTTTGTATCTAGTGTGATCTCTTGTCAGTCCGGTTTATCATATACTCGTGTCCTATAGTAGTGTAGTGTAGTGTAGTGTGTAGTAGTGTACTGTAGTGTGTAGTGTAGTAGTGTAGTAGTGTAGTGGTGTGGTAGTGTAGTGTGTAGTAGTGTAGTGTAGTAGGGTAGTAGTATAGTTGTACTGTTGTACTGTTGTACTGTTGTACTGTAGTAGTGTACTGTGAAGTAGTGTAGTGTGTAGTGTGTAGTGTGAATTACATAGTGGTCTAGTATATATTGGAGTTAACAATACGGTATGTCCGTTGTGGATCACGACATAGGCTTCATAAACCATGGGTAGTGCTCTAGCTACAGTAGATGTTACTATTAGTATGTGCAATTCGTTTTTATTATTAGCTATTTATGAATCGTGTCAATGAGACCGAGTGTTTATGTTGTCTTTCAGAGTTCATAGTTCATATAATGAGACTCCTGAATGCAAGAGGTATACTAGAAGTATGTTCTATCTTGCCTTACTGGCTTTCTGTGACCCAAAGTGCCGAGGTGCCTGTAAACATCCTTGAAATGTTAGGCCCCTTTGGCCATGAGTCTGTTTCGGAGTAGTCAGTAAGAAATTGTGTTTCTGCTTCTTCTTCGTTCTTTTTTTCTGCTTCTTCGGTCTCTTTTTCTGCTTCTTTACTTCCTCATTCTCCATATCGTTTCTTTCTTCGTTCTTTTGGGAGAAGTTTCCCGGGTTTAGGTAAGTTATGAGAAGCGAGATTGTGATCCCAAACCCAGTAATTCCAGGAAGAATTAGTAAGAGGAGGAATAGAAAGAGGAGATGCATTTGGAGAAGTAAGTGGTTGTTTTTTTGAGTCTTTTTGAAGTAGAGTCTTTTTGATATAAGGTCTTTTCTTAGATCTTATTGTTTTCTGTTTTCTGTTGTTTCTGTTTATTTTGTTTCTATTTCTTGTGTGGAAAAGTGGCGGTGGGAATGGGAAATTCGGGAGGGGGGAGCCAGGGTTTATATAGTTCGCAGTGTCACAAAATGGCTGCGAATCTGATATGCTCACTTTGGGATATGCTCACTTTGGGATATGCTCACTTTGGGATATGCTCACTTTGAGATACGCTCACTTTGAGATTTGCTCACTTTGAGATACGCCCACTTTCAGATTTGCAACCATCTACGTTTTTGGTCGACGAACTACTTTTTAATTTAGGTACGTACCATTTAGGTACGTACCATTTTAGTATGTACCATTTTTGTACCTACCATTTTAGTATGTACGATTTGTAGAAGTGATAATTCCAGCTCAGCTAGGAATGTTGGGGAATCACGTGGCCCGTAGGGAAACCTTGCTTCAACACCCATAGGTCCTCTCTTACTATAGCATATGGACCTCATTGTCTCATCAAGATAAGAAACACTTCACCTAAAGTGTTTAGTTCAGACGGAGGCTGAGTCTCATTATCAGTACGAGGAGTTCTGGTGGGGCTGGATTTGGGAAGCATCTTGGTCTGTCTCCCTCAGTAGAGATATTCGATTAGTTGACTAATGAAAGGTGAAGCGAAGGCCTCCTTATATGCTTGGGATTTGGCCTTCACTGACCATTGGTTGCCAGGACAACCAAAGTCGGGAAACTAGCTGCGCGGTGCCCTGCAGGCCTAGAGCGCCGTGCACACTCATATTCGGTGCTATTTTCCAACAACTACACACTACACACTACACACTACACACTACACACTACAAACAGCACTATATACCTAACTGTATACTTTGCTAGACACTAAAAAATACATATAATAATAGATACTCTCGGAGTTAATGTTTAAGCAGAAATAGTGTACATTAGTATGCACTTAACTAAAGTGTCTTTAGACTATACTATACTATACTATACTATACTATACTATACTATACTATACTATACTATACTATACTATACTATACTATACTATACTATACTATACTATACTATACTATACTATACTATACTATACTATACTATACTATACTATACTATACTATACTATACTATACTATACTATACTATACTATACTATACTATACTATACTATACTATACTATACTATACTATACTATACTATACTATACTATACTATACTATACTATACTATACTATACTATACTATACTATACTATACTATACTATACTATACTATACTATACTATACTATACTATACTATACTATACTATACTATACTATACTATACTATACTATACTATACTATACTATACTATACTATACTATACTATACTATACTATACTATACTATACTATACTATACTATACTATACTATACTATACTATACTATACTATACTATACTATACTATACTATACTATACTATACTATACTATACTATACTATACTATACTATACTATACTATACTATACTATACTATACTATACTATACTATACTATACTATACTATACTATACTATACTATACTATACTATACTATACTATACTATACTATACTATACTGTTATGTGCTTTATAATGTGGTTTAACGTAAACTTGTATTCGTTGATGGTTCCTCAATGAGAGGAACCGAAGCGGCTTATATAACTTTGAGAGAAACGTGGCACCGAAAAACGCTTCACCAGAACAATGGAAGTATTGTTTCTGGAATATTCGAAAGGACCTTCATAGTACTTCATACAGCGATGGTCATGACACGGCGTTTGCAATGGCCATTGTGACAATCGGACTGAGAGGCTTCATAATACCTTCATAGGCAGGGCCCTACCTATGCCGGATCTGACATCCCCCTCTGCCTCGATGTCGGAGTACTTTGGACATTAGAAGGCTATGCCTTTGAAACATCCCCCACAATCCTGGACTGTCGTTCAGTTAATCAGGGAGCAGGTTGTAGTATAGAAAGTGAGGGTTCAGGGTTCAGGCCACGTGCGTTTGTAAAGACCTGTCGAACTGTTTGATAGAGAGAGGTCCTCTTGCAGGGTGCTTGTGGGATATAGAATAACAGCAAGCGGTGGTTAAACTTAAAAGTAAGAAGGTCCACCCGAGCAAAAGACGTTGGTATTCATTTCGTGGTTTTGGTTTTCGGACGGAAACTTGGGACGATACAGGGTCGATCCGTCCTCGCGACAAACTGTCTGACGAAGTAGTCAGGTTCACTAAAAGGCTCAGTTGAATGGGGTAGCAAAGCGTAGACAGTTGTATCTGTCATAATTTCTCTCGAAGCCAAAGAATATTGGTCTTTTAATCACTTACCGGTCTGCGGATTTTGCCTTGGGTACAGTTAGAATCCGTGGTTCTCTGTATAGGTCGAAGGGCAAGGTGATTTAAACAGTTTGGAGTGTGCGAGTAAGCCGTTGGCGTGAGAGTGGGGGCATTAATCCCATTGTGTTCAAAGTGTCCACTTGGTAGGCATAATGGTTGATGTTGACGCCAGGACTCCTCCCCGGGACCAGTTGAAGCACCCTTCAGGTCGTGACCTAAGGTGTGAGAAGTGAAAGGCGGGGTGATGGACGTAGCTGGGTCGGAAACTTCGAATGGGGAGTCGAAGATGTAGCCGACATATCTAGCGATGAAAGTGCGGGATCAGAGAATCCCAAGTGCAATGGAATCTAGTCCCCACCGCTACGAAGCACCACTTCCTTGCGGTCTCTAGATGTGCTGGAACTAGACCCGAATACTGTTGAATGGTCCTTCAGGCAGATGGCGAGGCCACGCCGCAGCACCAGAGGTTCTACTGGAGTGCGCAGCCTAGAGTACGCTGGGAGAGAGAGGGAAAGGGACCAAATCTTAGGGAGAGCCTTTGGAGACTGGAGAACCCAAGCTCTATTTCTCTCCCTAATGACTTTACCCAAAGGCACCCTGGACCAGCAACAGTCCCTCGCCAAACTTACCTATATACAGCCACCAGCCTAAAGATTCAGCCCAAGAACCCGGTGGCTATATCCAAAGAAGATCTTGCTCAAAGAAGATATCTACCAAAGAAGATATTTACCAAAGGGAGCACCTGCCAAGAATCAGGTACTGCGATTACAATGTTTTTTGTTGATGATTCCTTAGAGGAGGAAATCGGGTTACTCGGGCTACGTAAGTAGTTGGCAAAGGGGTCGTCTATTCACATGCTCTAGCTCATCACATTCCTTCTGGTACCCCGAGTCCATCACATCCATCATGGTACCTCAAGTCCATCACATCCATCATGGTACCTCAAGTTTTTCACATTCCCTTTTGGTTGTACAATGATGGTGGACTAGTGGCTCAATGGAATTGCCCTTCTTAGGACTAGACAGTGTAGGCTCAAAATACCTTAATAGATAGAGCACTACCTATTGTGGATCTAACATATTGGGTCATAGTATACCAATCAAGAATAGTACTAGCGCATAGTAGACTATATTACTGGGTTATACGATTACTACATCACAGCACTGGCATGCCAATAGCCTATTAATAACGTACCAATAGCGTGCCATTAGCGTGCCATTAGCGTGCCTTATCGCGAGGGTTCATGTACTGTATGCAGTACGGACAAGGAATAGGTTCATTTTTTCCGGTTTTTCCACTGCACGATGTCATCTACCCAAATGACTTTCCATGAAATATCTGTTACATTTATTGTGGGCACAGATCCCGTTTCTTTATTTTTTTTTATGACCTGCGTTACTCTTTTACATTTATAATCGGGGACCACCTGCATATACTGCGTCTATTCCGAGTTTAGATTATCTAAAGCGGAATTATGCGCGAGTCCGGCCCGCATCCTCGGAATTGCAACGGCCTCGAAACTACTTTTTTTTAAGCACCTGCCACTCCTGCATACAACGCTACACACACTCCATACATCTCCAATCCACACTCCCAATCTCTTTCACTATACCACCAAAAACTCAACTGTTCCACCCATAAAAAGTGGCTGTTCCACCCATAAAAAGTGACTGCTTGTATTACCCTTCAAACTGTTGAGGTTGTCGGGTGCACGGGTGTGCGCTTGGCACCCCGGATCTCATCCGTATCCTCGGAAGTCGGATCCGCACCCTCGATACGAACCACACCGATCGCGCCATGCCATTGTACAGGAATAGCGCCTACTACCTTAAAACTCCGCGCTCCAACCCTTGATCTTTTTACAACCACTACTTACGCCATGTCTACCAGCGAGAGAACTACACTTATACATGCGTCAGCACTCCACGATCTGTCTGCAGGAACACCTGGGCTTATAGCCAGTGAGGTGGCCGCCCGTGAAGCCGAAGAAGAAGCTTCGAAATCGGGTCCCACAAAGTATGGGTCTAGTGAAAGTGAACCCACCTCCCCTGAAGTTGTTCTCCCCAAGAACCAGTTTCGGGCGCTTATAGCGAGTCTATTCTTGGCCAGTTTTTTGGCAGCGTTGGACACAACGGTGGTCACCACGTTATTAACTGTGATAGCCTCGGATTTAAATGCTGTGGAGAATATTAGTTGGATAGCTGTGGCGTACCTTTTGTCGTGTTCGGCTTTACAACCGATTTTCGGCAAGTTGTCGGATATTTTTGGCCGCAAGAGCTTGCTTTTAATATGCAGTTTCCTCTTTGCTTTTGGATGCTGTATCTGTGTGACCGACTCGCTAGTTGTGTTGGTGATTGGCCGCTTTATTACTGGGTTGGGTGGTTCGGGGTTCACCACATTGGGCACCATCACCATGTCGGACCTTATTCCGCTTCGGGAAAGAGGTCTTTACCAGGGACTCGCCAATATCTGTTTTGGGCTTGGTGCTGCATCTGGAGGTCTTTTGGGCGGTCTTGTTTCTGATTGGCTTGGATGGAAATACGTGTTTATCCTCCAGGTACCTCTAGCTATGCTTGTGGCTTTTGCAATCTACTCCTTCCTTAATTTGCCTACGGGTTCTCCAGGATTGGGGGCTGCGGGATCGGAGTTCTCGGAAAAAGTCAAAAGAGTCGACTTTTTAGGTGCTTTTTTGTTGGTCTCGGCGCTCATGGTTATTCTTTTGACGGCATCTTTAGGTGGTACACGTATCGAGTACTCGTCCATGTTATTTACAGCATTACTGATGTCGGCCCTTATTTTGTTGGCTGCATTTGTCTACACGGAATGCTACATTTCCAAAGAACCAATCATTCCAATGAACGTGATTGCAGATCGGACAGTTCTCTCAGCTTCATTGGCTAATTGGTTCTATACCATGGGTGTGTTCTCATACTTGTTTTTCATTCCGCTTTTTTTCCAGGCTGCTATGGGACTTTCGGCCACACAGAGTGGGGAGCGTATGATTGCAAACTTTATTGCTGTTTCCTTTGGGTCTGTTGGTGCAGGAATGTACATGAGAAGGACGGGAAAATACTATAAGTTGACGGTTGTGGTTGGAATTGTGTGTTTATTTGGAATGTGGAGAATGTTGAATCTCCACCGGGACTCTCCGTTATTCATGCAGTTCACCATTACCCTTCTTCCCGGCTTGGCATATTCCTGTGTATTGACCGTGACGTTATTGGCCTTGATAGCTGCTGTTCCAGCCAAGTACCAAGCATGTACGACTTCGATTCAGTATACGTTCCGGTCCACGGGTTCCACATTGGGTGTTTCTGTTGCCAGTGCCATATTCCAAAGCGTGATCCGGAGCGAGTTAACAAAAAACGTCAATTTAGTGGTGGAAGATTCCAAATTGGCTGCAAAAATCATCTCTCGTGCTCTTGAAAACACAAACTATCCCAGAGAAGCACCTGCTTTTGTACGGGATGCATTAATGGAAGCATACGCTTCGGGGTGTCATAGTACTTTTATTTTCAGTACGGCAGCTATTGCTACGGGGTACGTGGCGTCTTTGTTCATGAGGGAGCACGTCCTCCATAGTTCCATCAACAGAGATGAGTGATTCTTCAGAAGATGAATGGCTCTCTTGGAACAACGGACTAATCAGTTCTTATGGAACATCTTGTCATTGAAACGACCACTATGGCCTCCACTTCAGCTGGTTGCCATCATTTTTGATGCGTTTGTCTTGCGAATCTATCAAGGACTCGTAACCATTTGTGCAACTTGGGTAACATGCATGGAACCTATACCTATTTATTTATTAAACCAATTTGCTGCTTTGAAGGAGAAGCACTTTGGCTAAACATTTTTGAGAAACTGACTTTGATATAATGACTTTGATGAAGTGAGTCACTTCTGAATGACTTGGTGAATTGGTATTAAAACCTTTCTTTATAGAGGGATAATGACTACCGAAAAAGGCACCCAATCACAATAATACCCCATGCGCTAGTGCTAAGGTGAACATTATCTCAGATTTTAATAAACAATACGTCCATGAAATCAACCAGAGGCTACCACATACTACCGCATTATAGACAAGATCAGTGGTATAGAATTTGACAGAGAGAATTGAGTACGGAGTGCTATGGAAATCTGATACCTTATAGCCACAGTATTTCTAGTATTGTTCCGGAACCTTTATGGCAGAATATTACCTTATATGGAATCTAAGTCCAATCTGTTCAGTATTCCAGCCTATGTCTGCTTCTTATGTTCTGGTACTTGAATCCACATAAAATCCCCACTGAGAGTTTATGTCGCTATAAAGTCCCATTCATTGTCCTAGGTGTTATGGGTGACCACGAAGTTATGGTTGACACCCCCAGAGATATGGAGGTTCTGATCTTGTTCCAACTCCGAAAGCTGCGAGTCAAGCGTATAGAGGTGCTGGTGATTAGCATTTTTGAGACTGGTGGAGTTTGTGGAAGTGGTAGCATTTAATGCCAAACGACTTACCTCTGGGAAATGACCCTGTGGTTCTTTTTGGCCCTGGAAAAAACCCAATCTAGGTGAAAGTAGACGAAGACCCACCTTATGCAGTGGAGAGTGTTTTGCAGTTGCCGTGGATGAGCTTAGGTAAGGGGATAAAACGGGAGATAAGACCTCATCGTTTTTAATCGCCCCTTCAAAAGCTCCATCTATCACTTCCTCAATCAACTCGTTTTCTGAAGTGATGTCTATGTTGATCAAGAGGACGGAGGTCAATATGCAGGCCACACCAAAGGCATATACAAAGAAGCCCGAGTGTTCAGACGGATCTGAGCCTCCCGAAAACCGGAGAACCAAGAAATCAATGAATATGCTTATAGGAATCGAGGACGTGAGAGCTAATGACGTGACCAAAGGACTGGTCAAGAGCATGGCGATGATGGTGACGTAATCGGAGATCACCGAGAAGACCGAATTGGTAAGCACCATCAACGAGATGGCATGAGACGGAGGAAGTGAAAACCGTTCGATATCCAAAAAGTGAACGACAAATAAAAGTGGTATGCCCATGAAAAATGTGAAAATCCCCACCCACCCAAACAATTCTCGCTCGTTGGTGGTTCTTTCTCCGGTCCCACATCGTATTTTCATCACCAAAAGGTACAAGGCATAACAGAAAGCTCCAGCCAATGCAAAAGTATTGCCCAAAGCGGGATTTTTGGGTTTGTACTTGTTTCCATCGCTAGAACCGGAGTTGAGCTCACCGAGATTAATAAGAACCACTCCAAACAAGCTGGAAAGCACACAAACCACTTTTTTCGAGGTCAAACGGTCAATTTGAAGTATGACTCCAAGTAGAAGCGTAAAAAAAGTCGTGGTGGAACCCAAAATTGTTTGGTTGGATGCTGACGTATATTTGAGTGCCAGCATACCCATAATGTTGTAAACGAAATAGATAATGGCGATCTGGAATGCCAAACTGAGCACCTCACGTCGTTCCAAAGGCGAAGCACCAATATTGACTTCATTAGGTTTTTGAGCTATACTTCCATGACCGTAGATATCCAAATCCGAGGTGGAGAGAAGCGGGCTTTCAGAGAAAACATCTTTTGAGGGTTTTGAACACCGGAAAGCAGCTAAATTAACCAAATCGGGTATCCAGTTTAGCATAAAACATGATCCGGTTAATGTGGCCATGAAAAAAGGTTTCTGGAACTCATTTCCTTTGAGAACTGAATTGACTAGTTCGAGACCGACCATCCAAGTGGCTATGGCTACCACCAATAGAAACGCCCCAAGCTTGAAATTGCGCTTTTCATGTTGATTGATGACGTCTATGACTTGTTCAGCATTTGCCACGATCTGGGTATGAATTTCCTGAGTTTTAATTCGTGGGGATGAGAGTGGCAGGAGAGGGGAAAGCCGGGGGTTTGTCGAGGCAGATAACCGGGGGTTGAGCGAAGGGGAGAACCGGGGGTCGCTCCGAGGCGTGAACCGGAGGTTGACCGAGGGAGTACACCGAGGGTCTTCTTGAGAAATAAACGGAGGGTCTTCTTGAGGAGTGAACCGAGGGCCTTCTTGAGGAGTGAACCGAGGGCCTTCTTGAGGAGTGAACCGAGTGCCTTCTTGAGGAGTGAACCGAGGGGATATCCGGGGGTTAATCTGGCGGTTAATTTGGGGGTCATCCCGAGAGCCACTAACGGATGAAATCGAACCATCATTGACCCGGGAACCACCAGAAAGACCCTCGGTGCCAATATATGAACCTTGTGTCCCAGATTGGGAGGAGTTGGTCCCAGATTGGGTAGGACTCAGCCTGTTTGGGAAAGAGCTCGTCCCGTTTGGGTAGGAATTAGTCCCGTTTGGGAAATGGGAAGAATCCGAGGCAGTCATGGCGGTGTACGGGTGTAATGGTAGCCAGTACCGTGGTGGATGAAAATGGTTGGCGTGTGCTGGTGCTGATTATGTAGTGGGTGGAAATAATAATAATGAGATCAAGAGATAAGAGAACGCGGCCGTATATGCAGGAGCGATAAGACAGTATATCGATTTAAGTAAAAAAAACAAAACAGGTTTATCATTTTGTAAAGTGGTGAACGTGATTAATGTGAAGGATTTCAAAAGTCCAGGGGATTGCGTGATTTGGCATTTGACATGTTTGGCTTGGTGTTTTGGGAAATAGATGTGTTTTTTTTGTCTTGGGTAGAAATGGGTTATATGCAGGCGTTTATCTAATAACTATAAAAGTATAGTAAATAATATAATCTTGGAGTTTTCGTTGGAAGTTCTATCAACAATATGAAAGGAATGTTTCGGAGGAATGCTTTAGGGTGGTAGAAGTCTAAGTGAAGGTTACAGTGATAGATGTGTAAGGACAAAGAGACAAGGGCTTATGTGCAGGAAAGATGACGAATATACAGTGTTTTTCATAATTATTCAAAGCAGCACGGCAAAATGGTTTGAACCAGCGCGGCAAAATGATTCAAACCACACTAGCAACATTAATCAAACCACACTAGCAAAATTCTTCAAACCAATAATTCAAAAAGTTTCGTCACCCCTCCCCAGATGTTGTATACAGGATAACAAGGTATAGATTACTTATTGTTGAACGTTAGCATATACCAATTGGTATACAGGAACCGTTATATAGTTGGACTGCAATAACTCTCTCAAATGAGCGACTTGGGTAATCAGTTCTGTCATCTGTCTTGTAACTCTATTGCTATGTAAAGTAGTGAGTTCGTGATCTCTGTTTCACAATTGATACCGCTCAATACTGAGCAGAATCCTTGCTTAATATTATTATTCCTGGGGCCTCCTAAACGATCTCTCTCCTTCATCAATCTGTCTCACCCACATTGTCTTCTCCAAGACAATGCCCAGAGCTAGACGAGAGCTAGACGAGAACGCATAGGGTCTTGGCTCTACCCTTCTTTTCTCTTCAACAATGCCCAACATTGTTTCATCTGGATAGCATGACATGAGCATGCAGTACCCGCACATGTACTGGTCTCAAGTTCATCAGTCACATGTCGCATGTTCCAACACAAACCACACTAGCAACATTAATCAAACCACACTAGCAAAATTCTTCAAACCAATAATTCAAAAAGTTTCGTACACACCTGCCCAGGTGTTGTATGCAGGATAACAAGGTGTAGATTACTTATCTCCTCATGTACCCGCGACTCGGGTACATCAGGTGGTCCTTTCAATAACCATGGAGTACAGTCCAGAGACGTACTGATTGTTGTTCATAAAGTTCATAGTCTCAGCAAGGTATGTGAATACTTGAGGAGTTTACACGAGAGCTGTTTCTGGTGGGTCTGGGAGTAGAGGACATCTTTGTATGTTCGTCTCAGACGATATTCTGATTAGTTAATTAACACTAGGATTGGGGCAAGAGTTCCAACTTATATAGTTTAGAAACTGTGCTAAACTTTCTGCACAAGCATATCATGCTGAAGCTAAACCTTCTCCAACATCCATCATGCTGGAGTTGAACCTTGATCAAGAATCACTAAGGTAAGGCGTAGCACACGCTCTACTTTCTAAAGAAAGCGTTCCATTTCTGGAATGACCAGTCATTGCTCATTCTCAACACAAGAAACCCAGTTCAGTTCGGTCAGTTTTTCACGCTTGATTGGTACTGCAAGCCTTCTGTCCCAAATGTAGTACATATGAGGAGATGCTCCAAATTTAAGGTTTCAGATTGAAGGTTTCAGAATATCGAATTCTAATAAAACTTGGTGTGAAACATTTACGCCGTTTTGGTTGAAAGACTATGCGAAGGAGTACGAAACTTCTTGAATTATTGGTTGGTTTAATTTTGGGTTAGAATTATTATGCGACCTGGGACGTGAAGCCTGTATTCGCATGAGGTTATAAGCTTCTAACGGCTTGTCAACGGCTATGGATCGTTTCCAGGAACGTTCGCCTATTGGTGGATGGGTCTTCGTGATCGGCTACTGTTAATAGTAGGTACTCGGCCGTATCAGCGTTATGAATACTCTTGGTTCAATTAATGATATCTATATTAGACTATCTATCTAGGGTTTTAAGTAATGGAGTCCTCGGTCAGAGACTGGGACTTGCTCTCTTTTATACCTCGCGCTGTCGGCCAGTGCGGCTCAAAGCGGGGTAGCAACTCTGGAAAGAGGAATGTTCGTATTCGGACGCACGTGATGCGTCCTAACCTGTATCGAGACTAGGTAAGTCTCAAGTCTGACATTTTGCCGTGCTGGTTTGAATAGTCTTGAAGAACACTGTGAGTGAGTGACTAAAAATGAGTGACTAAAAAATGAGTGACTAAAAATGAGGAACTAAAAAATGAGTGACTAAAAAATGAGCGTGAGTGTGATGGATGGAAGTGTGCGAGGGAATTGTGAGTATTGTGAATAGGGAGTGAGAATAGGTAAATGAGTGAGTGAGAATAGGTAAATGAGTGAGTGAGTGCGTGAGTGAGTGAGAATAGGTAAATGAGTGAGTGCGTGAGTGAGTGAGTGAGTGCGTGAGTGAGTGAGCGAGTGAGCGAGCCATGGAGTGGTGGTGAAAACTGAATGAAGAAGGTTTATGGGGTTATCGGTTTGCCCAGGACGGAATTGAGGTTAGGAGTGCTTATGAGTGATCAGTATAGAGAAGCAAAGGTCGAGACGTGAATTAGAGTGATAGTCACAGTTAGAGTTAGGGTATGAGTAATCAGTATAGAGAAGCAGAGGTAGACACAAGATGGAGGTAGCGTCGTAGTCATAGTTAGGGTCTGTGTGAGTATAGAGAATAAGTCGTAGCGATATACATAGGGATAGAGGTAGAAATATGCATAGGGATAGAGGTAGAGATATGCATAGGGATAGAGGTAGAGATATACACAGGGATAGAGGTAGAGTTAGAGATAGAGTTACAGTCTGAGTTAGAGATTATAGTGGGTAGAGATATACATAGAGTTACAGTCTGAGTTAGAGATTATGTTAGAATCATTATGCGACCTGAGGCTCTAACCTGTATTCGCAAGGGTTATAAGCTTCCAACGGCTTCTAAGTTAATCGGATCTTCCAGGAACAATGACCTACCGATGGCTAAGTATTCTGAACGGCTACTATTAGTAGGAACGCGCCCGATCAGTCGTTATGGGTTACCTTAGTTAATTAAATGATAACTGTATTAGACTAGAAGTATCCAAGATTAGGTATTGGAGTTCTCTCGTTCAAAGATAGGATCTCACCCCCTTTATATATCTGGCGCTATCAGGGATAGCTGCATAAAAGTGGGGTAATCTGTAGAGCTGTCTAATCGGGAATGTTGCTGTGGTGCACTGCTGCCACATTGGAATCGTGTATCCAATTGAGTAGCCTGCCTGTCTAACAGATTATAGTGGGTAGAGATATACATAGAGATAGAGATGGGGAGAGAGAATACGCTAGACTATAGAGAATATAGTGGGTAGACATATACATAGAGATAGAGAGGGGGATAGAGAAAGAGGTAGAGATAAAGATAGCCTATAGAGAACAGGTAGGAGAAACAGATGGAGGTAGAGGTACACCCGGGTTCTATGCTCCACTTTGACCATAGAATAGTCCTTTCTAACCCTCAACCGCTCCAAAATACCTTCCCTCATAAATCCAGCCAAGTTTGTTTTTTTATTTTTGTTTTGCTTCAGGACAAACGTTGTCCATATTAACCTAGACCTGAAATCCTCTGGGATACACATTACATTATTTATGAAGTAGAAAGACGTCCTAGATGGTTTATATACGGTTACAGTCATTATATACAGGGATTCTGATTCTATGCAGTACTGGATAACCAATACCAGGCTATGTGCAGTACTCTTACTCTAAACATCCTTTTTTTGTTTCTTCCATTACGTTAATACATCAGTATCATGACCTACTAATACTTCCAGCCGTAGGTGGCGGCCAACCTCTTGTGTAAATGCTCACCGGCTGTCATGGGTTTGGTTTCTTTATTGGCACCTCTACCCAGGATCCTGCGGATAGTCTCACTAGGTACAGGCTCCAAAAGAGTAGCATCATTTGGGTGACTAAAAAACACAATGGAGTAGCGGTCTTGACCTGATTCCTGCACATGTGGCGGGAACTTAACCCGGTGAATCGTCAGTTTAAGCAACCCTCCCGTCCAGTACGAAAGCTGGTCTCCTATATTCACCACAATAGGAGCGGCCTCTGAGCGTCCTGCAGATGGCGCCACATATGGTACGGCTTCCCACGCTTTACTCACTGGAGAGTAGATCTCAAGTCCTTCCTGGTGTTCCTGTTGGAATAACAAAGTCATTGAGCCATAGTCGGTATGCGCTCCTGCACGGATGACGGCCTCGGGGTTAAGTGATTTTTGGCCTGGGTAGTGCAAGAACCGGAATGTGGTGCCTGAAGCTTCATCGGGGGCGTATCTGGAGGTAAACCATTCACTTCCTGGCACTCCCTGCAGGTCCTCGATGTTAAGGCCCAAGGCAAGGATCCTGAGGATTTTAATGGACAAGTCGTAGAGCTTAACGTTCATACGGTGGACCAATTCAGCCCGTTCGGGCTTTTCGTGGAACCAATCGGGGATGGGTTTGTCGGATTTCCCAGTTAGGAAGTTCAATGCGCAGAAGTTGAGAGCTTCCTTGGGGTCGCCCTTTTTCTGCGATGAAGGATCCAAATTCTCGCCGCCGTAATTGGTGTATCCGTGGTTGGACTCATCGATTGGGTACTTTTGCTTATAGTCGTCTGGGAGCTCAAAGAAGGCCTTGGAGAGCAGGAACAAGTCTTGGACTTCCTGGACCGAAAAGCCGTGGCCTTCCACAAACAAAAAGCCTTGCGTAGTGGCGGCATTCAAGAGCTCGGCTGCAGTCTTTTGATCAACGCTGGTAACGTCCACGACTTGGAGAGGGTTTTCTTGCTTACTCATGGGGGATGTGGTTGGTTGGAGGAAAAATGCGCTGACTTGCGCTCTGACTGCGTCAAATGCGCTCACTATAAATGCGCTTGCTGCTTAACGTGCTAATGCACGGCTTGGTACGCGGCATGCAGGCGCACGGCATATGTAGGCTACAATCTCTAATGCGTCGTAAGTCACGTTACTCTGCAACTTACTATCCTAGAGTATATCGTACGATATTGACCTACTATATTGTCCTGTATAGAAGTTCAAGCTAAAAATGCACCCCCTAAATTCCTCTCTATAGTTCTAGATAAACGGATCGATCGATAGAGAGAGATTAGAGTGCACTGTGTGCAGTCCCACGTATAATATTTATTGTTACTTTATTCGTTAAATGAACACCACCGATCACTCTATTTGTCCTTTCCAGAACCTTTTATAATCTGACTCATCTGCAATAAGATTTATATCTATGGTACTGTACATTAAACCCTAGTGTATACCCATTTCCACTGCCAGAGGCCTCAATGCTCAGAGTAACTCTCCCCGATTCAGTCCAAAAGGGTCCTATTGTTCAAGCTAGTCACTCCTTTGGTTGTACACACTACGGAGGGGATTGCATGCAGGCCCCATTTTTGTTGTGATATTATCCAGCTCCTCAGTAGACATCAGTACCTCTACACTAGTTAGTATTGGTGGGTCTGGTGTTGGGAGACATCGTGGTATGTCCTCCTCTTGGTGGTATAGATATATTTTTGATGGTGTTATAGAATAGCGGGAGCGTGTCCTTTTATATTGGGGTGAACCTTCACATGACCTCACCTCAGTCACGTGAGTGATTGCGGTCTCAGGGAAACATGGACCCGCGGCTCCTGTTTCTCAACTACCACTGCGCCCTCCCTAACGAAGCCAACGCAGTGGTTATCATTTCATCCGATGAATTAAACCTGGTCTATCGCCCTAATACCAAAAGGCAGACTGAGTGAACTCCACTGATATGTCTTTTTTTCCAGGAACATTATACTACAGCTGCCAGTAACAGACAGCTACTAACTGACAGCTACTAACTGACAGCTACTAACAGACAGCTACCAGTTATAGACAACCAGTATCGGTAGGTTAATAAGACAGTTTCGAAGTAGAGCGACTTAGACCGGTCGATTTTCTAATAGAGACAAGTATATGATAGATATAACTGCCTAGTAGAGAGAACTGTCTAGTAGAGAGAACTGTTTAGTAGTGAGAACTGTTTAGTAGAGTGAAACTGTCTATGTTAGATTCTTGAATACGTCTAATACTGGAAGTTATGTTCGTTGATGGATTCCCAATAAGTGGGAATCCGAGTAGAATGGTCCTCAGAATTAAAAAGCATAGGCTCAAATTGCCCCAAGAGATCCAATACTGCATAAGGTGAATCTATCTATCTTCTACTTTTCATGTTAGACCACTAAGGGTAGGGCACTCTACATGTAGACGTCGTAGGCTTTGGCCCTCCTGACGCTAGCCCTATTTGCATATGCAGGAATAGTTTATAAGTTACAATGGTTGCTCTATGGAGATCCATGGGCAGATGAACACTGTTATATCCAACACTAGTACTACACTAGTACTACACTGGTACTATACTAGTACTACACTAGTACTACACTAGTACTACACTAGTACTACACTAGTACTACACTAGTACTACACTAGTACTACACTAGTACTACACTGGTAATTTACTTGGATGAACCACTGGCATTCGTAGGCTCGAAGATACATCTATGGGTGTGTGTCTGCCCATGGTAGGTCTAACAGTCCAATACACAGACCGTTCATCTAATCTTCTACACTATGACACAGCGACAAACCGTCCAGTCTGACAGTTACTCTGACAGCCAGTCTGAGTCGTCCGATCCTACAAGCTAGAGATATTCTGGTAGACAGTCGTATCGATACACGGATTTTAGCGCAGCTACTAGTACCACACAGCTACCAGTACTACACAGCTACAAGTACCACACAGCTACAAGTACTACACAACTCCCAGAAATGTGTAGATACTAGTAATACACAGCTCCCAGAAATGTGTGGATACTAGTAATACACAGCTCCCAGAAATGTGTGGATACTAGTAATACACAGCTATCAGTACTACTGACCAGTAATATACAGCGACTAGTATTAAATACACAGCAACCAGTAACTGTGGGATGGTATGCCCAATTCAGAGTAGACAAACTTTCGACCGGTCTATTGTCTGGAAAGATATAACTGTTATGTTCTTTATAACGTGTTTTACCTAAACTTGTATCCGTTGATGGTTCCTCAAACAGGGGAACCGGAGTGGTTTATATACTTTGAGAGAAACGCGACATCGAAAACCCCTCCACCAGAACAATGCAAGTATTGTTTCTGGAATCTTCGAAAGAGCAATCATCGTACTTCATACAACGATGGTCGTGACACGGCGTTTGCAATGGCCATTGTAACAACCGGACTGAGAGGCTTCATGATCCTTCATAGGCAGGGTCCTGCGTATGGCGGATCTGACAATAACCATCTGATAGATGTAACTGACTAGTAGAGAGAACTGTCTGATAGAATCTGTCTGATAGAATCTGTCTGATGAACACTGTCTGATGAACACTGTCTGATGAACACTGTCTGATGAACACTGTTTCATAGTGAAACACTATCTAATACACTAGCAGATCATCTAATCTTCCACACTATGATACTGAGACAAACCGTCCAGTCAGACAGACACTCGGAGTAGTCATGCAGTCAAGTAGACACACTAGTCCTTAGAGGGTGTATTAGAGAGACATGGACTGAGTCGCCAGACTCTATTACGTAGAGATTATCGGATAGACAGTCGAATAGACAGAGATATTGAACTAAAGAGATGCACAGCTACCAGTACAAAATATACCAGTGCAAAGTATACAGCTACCAGTACAAAATATACCAGTGCAAAATATACCACTACAAAATATACCACTACAAAATATACCACTACAAAATATACCACTACAAAATATACCACTACAAAATATACCACTACAAAATATACCACTACAGAATATACCAGTGCAAAGTATACAGCTACCAGTGAAAGACCAGTAATAGATCCACAGTTAATGGTCATGCATAAACAGTTCCAGTAATAATATACATAGAGCTACCAGTAATAGTATTATGTTCCTTATACATTTATGCCTTACTGAAACTATGCTCGCAAGGCGTATACACGCTAGCATTCGAACTCTACGACCGGTACCCCGAAACCATAGAGTACCTCTTGTACTTCAACCTGGAGCAGCCGCAACTCGTGCGGTTTCGGAACGAGATCGAGCGCATCCTGGGCATATCGGCATCCGTTGCGGGAGAGGCGCAGCACTCTCGGCGCAAGACCGCCATCCGGGCCTCGAGCAACTTGGGAAGGGCGCTCCGGGGATGTCAAGGATAGCATGGAGCATAGACATACACATTGGACACACACATTGGGTATGGACACACACATTGGATATTGGTCATAGGGTATTGGACACACATTGGGTATTGGTCATAGGGTATTGGACACACACGTTGCATATTCGGCATTGATAGAGCATAGTTCATAGAGCATAGATACAGTCAGAGTCATATATTAAAGTCGATAGTTGTAGGGTACCCATTGCTTGTTTGTATGAAGAGCTTACCAGTGCTCAAAACCAGGCGGCTTATATAACTCTGACAGAAACGTTGCATCGAAAAACTCTGCACCAGAGCAATAGTAAGGATTGTTCCAGAATATTCGAAACGGCCATCGTAGCACTTCTTGTATCGGTTACTGAGTTAGAATGAAAATGAGGTGCTATAGATACTATGTGACACTGATTTAGTAAGAGAATGAGTTGCTGAGTTACTATTGTTGAACGTTAGCATATACCAATTGGTATACAGGAACCGTTATATAGTTGGACTGCAATAACTCTCTCAAATGAGGGACTTGGGTAATCAGTTCTGTCATCTGTCTTGTAACTCTATTGCTATGTAAAGTAGTGAGTTCGTGATTTCTGTTTCACAATTGATACCGCTCAATACTGAGCAGAATCCTTGCTTTATACAATTATTCCTGGGGCCTCCCAAACAATCTCTCTCCTTCGTCAATCTCTCTCATCTACATTGTCGTCTTCAAGACAATGCACAGAGCTAGGCGAGAGCTAGGCGAGAGCTAGGCGAGAGCTAGACGAAACCCCTTAGGGCCTTTGCTCTACCTTTGTCTCTTCTTCAACAATACCCCAGCATTGTTTCATCTGAATAGTATGGCATGAACATACTGTACTCGCACATGTACTGGTCTCAAGTTCATCAGTCACATGTCGCATGTTCCAACAACTATGAGTTGCTTAGTTACTATGAGTTGCTGACTTACTATGAGTTGCTGACTTACTGACTTACTATGAGGTTCTGAGTTACTATGAGTTGCTGACTTACTGACTTACTATGAGGTTCTGACTTAGTATGAGTTCCTGAATTACTGACTTACTGACTTACTGCTGTGATATGAGGCCATATGCCTTACATACTCTAAGTGCCCTGCACTTAAGGCTACATTGCTTTAGTGATGTCAATAGGGCACAAGCGCTCATCTCACTTCGCTGCTGCCCTAAACCGGTGCCCAGTTTTACGGTTGAGCTCTATTTCTTGAACTTACACGACCTCCTCCTCTATATATGAGAGGAAAGAATCTTACATATTCTTTCTCTCTAAGGACCCTTATTCTACCTTCTCTCTACAGACTAGATATTGAATACGTATTGTTACAGTAAAGACATTAGCTGGGATAACTCAAGCGATCTCTTCTAAGGAGTTCTGAAAAGGTGAACACTTTTAACCCTATGCTGGCCGGGCCCTATTAGGGATGGGTCCTTGATAAGGCTCCACCCGTGCAGGATAGGAGCTATTCTCTCAGTGATATAACAGAACACTTATTGACTTACTATGAGTCCTGAGTTACTATGAGGTTCTGGCTTAGTATGAGTTCCTGACTTATGACTTACTGACTTACTATGAGTTGCTGACTTACTATGAGTTCCTGACTTACTATGAGTTCCTGAGTCACTATGAGTTCCTGACTTATGACCTACTGACTCACTGACTTACTATGAGCTTCTGACTTACTATGAGTTCCTGACTTACTGAATTACTGACTTACTGTGAGTTCCTGACTTATGACTTACTGACTTACTGATTACTGACTCATTGACTTATGACTTACTTGGCATTGTTGTATACACTTCCATAATCTGGAATAGTCATCACGTTAAGTTTCAACAAGCGTCTTAACTTTGGTCCTTCAGTAGCCATTTCTGTAGGTTCCATTCTCTCTATGTATATATTGAACTAGGATCGTCTACAATTGATTTGTATTATATCCGAAATGTCCCCTACTTGATCATTTCCTGCATATAGTACCCCTCTTAACCGTCCATATTATAAGTGGGTACCCCAGTCAGAATATCCAAATAGCCTACTCAGTGACTCAGTTTCTACTACCAACCATTAGTACAATCACAATAACATGAACTGCCACACCAATCACTAAAAAAAACCTACAGTGTCCTGGGTACTGGGTGCTACTATGCAGTACCTCGTGTGGTAGTAGTGAGTGATTGGTAATGAAAGCCAAAGTAGGTTTTGCGCAGTTCCGTGATCTTTAATAGTGGTTATCCCCTACTATGTCGGCCATACTTTAAAAAACTACTTTACTCATCTACTTCTGTTTCCTGCACATAGGCATCGCCCTCTAATCTGCCAAGTGAACCCTCAAAAACCCAAACCAGCCATTGGTACGACCAGATAATAATCACCAGTGCCTCGATATATTAAGTACTACTATTACCTGAACCCCTGACCTTTGGGTACAGGTGTGGAATTTGTATAGAATACAGATTCAATCACGTGACCGAGTGTACTACAGTCGCGTCTCAAATCATCGAAACAACCCACTATGAGCAAATTGTCAGTCCACGATGATGTGCCGGAAGTCACGGTAAACGTTGTGCCGGTGAAAATCCAGTATACAGGCCCAGCCAATACTAAGGAATTCTTCACGCCCTCGAAATTCGAGTCGGTCGAGCAAGGCCAGCCTGTAGTGTCGGCCGACTTCCGGGGGTTGCATTTGAAAGGCCAGCAAATCCCCTTGTCCAACAAAACTGGCTACATATGCACGGCTTCCGAGTTCTTGGTGCAGAATCCAGACGGCGACATCGACTCCCGCAAACAGTATACGTCTGTGGCCAAATTCAACGGGCTTACTGTTTTCGGCCACGATGCAGTCCCTCCTCTGAATAGCAAGTGGCGAATGGTCAGTGAATGGGACTCTGTAGCCAGTGCAATTCATAGTCGTGATTAATTAATTAAAGGATATAAGGGTGTTGTATGCAGGGTTTAATAGAAATGTTTGGGACGTGTTTTGGAGGTGTTTGGAAGTGTTTGGGAAGTGTTTGGGACGTGTTTGGGACGTGTTTTGGAAGTGTTTTGGAAGTGTTTGGAAGTGTTTGGAAGTGTTTGGGACGTGTTTGGGACGTGTTTTGGAAGTGTTTTGGAAGTGTTTGGAAGTGTTTGGAAGTGTTTGGGACGTGTTTGGGACGTGTTTGGGACATGTTTGGGACGTGTTTGGGACATGTTTGGGACATGTTTTGGACGTGTTTTGGACGTGTTTTGGATGTGTTTGGAAGTGTTTGTGGAACGGAATAGTGCATGAACCAAATCGATGGTTTTTGATTATTAAATTTATGTGCTGAAGTTCCAACACTTGCTCTACGATGTTTTGAAGCCAATGCGTGCATTGCTGAATACTCCCAGACTAAACGGAGTCGGGATTCTAGAACTTGGTATTTCAGATTTATGAGTGAACTTGTTCACTTTAAGTGCCTCATGACGAAATGTTACGATGCTAAAAGGATCATTGAGAAAAGAGCCGACTAATAAAGGGTTGTTAAGAAAGAGCTGACTAACAAAGGATCATTGAGAAAAGAGCTGACTAACGAAGAATCAATAATCGCAGCTCGCGAAAGATTGCATTTCCAATGAGACAACGCTGTAAAGAGAGTGTTTCAAGGTTTGGAGGACAAACTGTCAGTTATATCCAGATGGAAGGAACTGAGAATCTCTGCTATATCTGGACTTAAGGGGGCAAGGCTGTGCTTAGACCTAGGGGAATGCTTACACCTAGGGGAATGCTTACACCTAGGGGAATGCTTACACTTAGGGGAATGCTTACACCTAGGGGAATGCTTACACCTAGGGGAATGCTTACACCTAGCGGAATTCTTAGACCTAGGGGCAGAGTGTAGTTATCTAGTTTCAAGTTTAGTTCCAGGACAGTATTGTGCCTAGACCTAGGGGAGATACAACTATGACTATTAAAGTTATAGGCTCACAGTGATATTGTGGAATATTACATTAATATCCCGATTTTGGATCAGAGAAACGAGAAACTATAGACTTTGAGCTCTATATAGTATCTGATGACATGCTAGCAGCAGGTCAATTAAAATTACTAGATACTGATAGAGAGGTTAAATGGGGTTGTATGCAGGATGGAGTCTTATCTGGGTAAATCAGTTGTGAAGCTTTATTGAGATCATTGTGGGGGTCACTGTGGAGATTACGGAGGATAGCACTGTGGAAATCACCGTGAATATCACCGTGCAAATGGTCTGACTGAAGTGAATTATCACGGCATTGGCAAAGTAAATGATCAAGGCATTGGCAAAGTAGATGATCAAGGCATTGGCAAAGTAAATGATCAAGGCATTGGCAAACTGAATGATCAAGATATTGGCAAACTGAATGGTCGAGGCAAAGTTGACCTACTGTTGCTACTGAAACAATCCCATCTTGGAATCGAAGCAGTGGCATGAATGACTAGGTCACACAAGTATACGTGCTTTTCAAACCTCAACCTCAAAGCTTCTTTGTGAACTTTCCTCTTCCATTAAACAACTTTATATTGTAATCAGGCCTTTAGTTCCTTAAGTATTGAATTCCTTAGGCATTGGTTCCCTTAAATGGTGGTGTACGGGTGTTTATCCATTTGACTCCATGAATTACTAAGACTGCTTCTACCATAGTGATATGAATGGGATTATCAAAGCTCCCAGTATTTAAAAAGACCTATTTCTAATATGGCTTCAGAAGACATCTCTAGCTAAGAGTAGGATGGATTGGAAGTGAAAAGAGCTGTTGTGCTTTGTAACTTACTAACGCATAAGCTGGAACCATTTTCTTTTAAGCTATACTCCACTCAACGTCGTCTCTTATTCTATCTCCTCTTTGGTTCCCGCCCGCTCCCTTTTCCGCGGGACGTCGTCCACTCTCCGTCTATTTCTGCTTCATCTGTCCTGCTTACATGCAGTACATCAGAGGTGTACTGGTTCCTCATGTTCCAACAAGGGCCACTAACTATATAATACTAATGTGATTCTTACTCATTAATACTGTGTCTATTTTTATCACTCCTTTGATAACCATAGTTAATAAAATTTGGAATTCTTAGGTCTATAATTTCTTCTACTGTTCTGTATTAGGATATCCGTGAAATTCTGGTTACTCATGACACCTCTCAACCTAAAGCGGAATTCCCTCTACATATACCTTTTCACCCTGGACTCCTTATTCCTACACCGGGCTTGTTAATCTATTGTCTGAGCTCAAACCTGACTCCCCTTGACAACCAAGACCCAGTGACAATACTAGTCTACACTCATGCGTTCCTCTGAACCTTATGAGGCGGCTGTCCAATTCCGTTGGACTGCAGGTAACACTTTACCTTCATACACGACTCAGCACTTCTTGTTTGGAATTGTTGTATACACTTCCATAGTCTGGAATAGTTATCACGTTAAGTTTCAACAAGCGTCATATCTTTGGTACTGCAGTAACCATTTCTGTAGGTGTAGGTTCCATTCTTTCCATCTATATATTGAACTAGGATGTCCTTGACTTGTTATTCCAATTGATAACCAAACTAGGGTTCACGTGATTGACCTCCTTATCAAGACGCCCACGAGAGTGGGCTACGCCCTCCTTATGTATCCAATATCTTGGTTGCTATGCCAACCCAGAAGCGGGGTTCCTCCGCTCCTGTCGCAGGCTGTCGTAGACCCCTTTCCCGACCAGTGTTAGAAATGTGCTCATCTGCACATGCAGCAAGTGTTATTCAACCCTTGCATGCCCCACTGTACGTCCATGAACTTGCCTCACTTACTAAAGTGCCCATGGGCACGTGATTCCACAATTGTTTCATCTGTATACAGAAACATGAACATGCCCTACCTGCAGGTGTACTTGTTCCTCAAGTTCAACACTGTAAGTGGGAGAATCTTCTTGGGTGCGCACACGTACTCAATTATGCCGGTGCAAACCCAGAAGCTGAGTTGGGCTGTATACAGACCTAGGTTTTATAGGCAAACAGAAAATTACTCTATGGTACAAGATCAACCATATAGTGATATATATATTCCCATATAGTATAGTGGTTTGATCCTTCTTCTAGGGGTAACCATCGCACATTCCTGCATAATGGACCCATTCCTATACAGCATGACTTTCCAATATTAGCTTAGTGGTCATTACACTCAAAACGGCACATTATTTATGAAAGAGTGACTACATAATAAGAACCATTTTTGGCGTCATTTTATTTGCATTTTTTAAAAAGTTTTAAGGAATTGAATGATCTTGATGAATGATCTTGACGAATGATTCTTAATAATATGATTCTTCACGATATTGGATGGAAATTCTACTGTCACAAGCTATTTTAAGGCTCTATTATTCTAGAAAATTGCCTTCATGGGTTCAGATAGTGTACATGAATCGGGAAAACCCGAGATTCATTATTGTTTTCGGATCCAGAGCATTGTTCTCCATACTGCGTGACCACTCATGAATGAAATACCAAGAGAGTCTTTTTTGAACGTATATAATGAGAAGGATTTCCTCTTTGGTGTATGAATCACCATGAAAGTCACTCCATTACTTATCATATCTCTCATATCCACCACGGTTTGTGCGCTGCCCATCTCCCCTTTGGGGTTCTTTGTCAAACTCTCAAGTTCTTATTTACCGCTCACCAACCTTTCTCGTGAAGTTAATGGCGTGGAAGTGAGTATTTTGGCTCATGCAAGACGTTTCCGACGCCCAGCGGAGTTCTCTTTAATAAACAATGAACCATTCATTAATAATACCTCTACGCCAGGAGCTGTTGGGATTTGGGGTGGCGTACTTGCATTTGGACCTCCAATCCGTGCTAAGAGCTTGCAGTTTAGTGCTGACATGATGATTGAGAACATGTCTTTTCGGTCGTGTGAGATGACTGGATCCAACAAGTACGCCCTTTTTAATGGAGATGGACCCCTCTCCAAACAATATTGTGTGGATGCTAAAGTGTATCTCTTGCCTTTTGACCGAGTTACCGGAAAAGTGATTAAACCAATGTCACTGAATTGCAAAAACACAAGTCGATGGCTGAAATAATTCATAGTAATTAGTAAAAGCTCAATACTTCCCTCAATCTCTTTTGTTACATCCACCACAGGCAGGGCGCTGTTTATGAAGGTATTTTGTTGTATGAAGTACTATGATGGTCGTTTTCGAGTATTCTGGAACAATCTTTCAACCTGTGTTTTAGTATATATTAATATACAGGGATATGTAGGTTGTACCTTACAAGACCAAAGTCCTAAGGCGGCGCCGCGGCTGCGGCGGCATCCTATACCATTCTGGTCGTCAAGGGCCGGCACAGCCCTGCTGTCCTGGATCCGCACAGCCCTATGGTCTAACAATAGACCGCAGGTCCTATTCATTTCGGGGAGATACGTATCTCACTTGTCTGCATACAACATCTCCACGAAGTACCTTGCATCCGTACACTCTAGGTACTCGTTGACACAATCCCTACTATTGTGCTAGTGGAGAGTTTTTCGGTGTCATGTTTCTCTCAAAGTTGTATAAGCCACTGCGGTTCCTCTCTTTGAGGAACCATCAACGAGAATAGTATCATAGTATTAGTTAGGCATAAATGTATCAAAGACCATGACAGTATACAGCCAGTATTACGACACAGTTCTATGATGGCTATTATAAATGACAAGTTCTATGATGGCTATTGCAAACGACAAAGTTCTATGGAGGTCATTGCAAACGACAAAGTACTATGATGGCCATCAACACTGTATCACGCCCATCATAGTATTTCGTACAATGATGGCCTTCTTACAATGATGGCATGGCTATTGTTACGATCGGACAGAGAGGCTTCATAATACCTCCATAGACTGGGCCCTGCCAATGGTGGATCTAACAATAGTAGTATAGTAGTATAGTAGTATAGTATGGTGTAGTATAGTATGGTGTAGTATAGTATGGTGTAGTATAGTATGGTGTAGTATAGTATGGTGTAGTATAGTATGGTGTAGTATAGTATGGTGTAGTATAGTATGGTGTAGTATAGTATGGTGTAGTATAGTATGGTGTAGTATAGTATGGTGTAGTATAGTATGGTGTAGTATAGTATGGTGTAGTATAGTATGGTGTAGTATAGTATGGTGTAGTATAGTATGGTGTAGTATAGTATGGTGTAGTATAGTATGGTGTAGTATAGTATGGTGTAGTATAGTATGGTGTAGTATAGTATGGTGTAGTATAGTATGGTGTAGTATAGTATGGTGTAGTATAGTATGGTGTAGTATAGTATGGTGTAGTATAGTATGGTGTAGTATAGTATGGTGTAGTATAGTATGGTGTAGTATAGTATGGTGTAGTATAGTATGGTGTAGTATAGTATGGTGTAGTATAGTATGGTGTAGTATAGTATGGTGTAGTATAGTATGGTGTAGTATAGTATGGTGTAGTATAGTATGGTGTAGTATAGTATGGTGTAGTATAGTATGGTGTAGTATAGTATGGTGTAGTATAGTATGGTGTAGTATAGTATGGTGTAGTATAGTATGGTGTAGTATAGTATGGTGTAGTATAGTATGGTGTAGTATAGTATGGTGTAGTATAGTATGGTGTAGTATAGTATGGTGTAGTATAGTATGGTGTAGTATAGTATGGTGTAGTCTAGAGTCTATTGTTGTAGTATACTTTAATACTATGGTTAGTGTGGCATATTAAAGTGTGGTATTGTGTGTTAAAGTATGGCCTCTTGTGGTAGTATACTACAGTAGTATAATAGAGTGCACTATAGTGTAGTGTAGTGTAGTAGTCTAGTCGAGTAGTAAGTGGAATAGTATAGTGTAGTGTGATCTGGAGCAGTGCAGTAGTTTTTTGTAATAGCCAGGTGAGTGGTTGAATATTAGTATAGTAATACACTGTAACACCATGGTTAGCACAGTAGCCTTAATACTGATGAAGTGCAGTTCAGTTTAGTGCAGTAGTACAGTGTGTAGATCATATATCGCCAGATCCGCAAGGACGGTCGCAGCACTAGGAGCTCCGGTAATTAACCAGGGTGGAACATCCAGAGGATGTTTCATACTGTAGGACATTGACCTCATAGTCTCATCAAGATATGTAAACACTTTAGGAGGAGTGTTTACTTCTGGAGTAGGAGAAGAAGAGTTGTCAGAGTCCATTGAAGTATTACCAATACGAGGTCTTTTGGTGGGTCTTTTGGTGGGTCTGGTTCTTGGAGGCATCTTGGTATGTCTCCGGCAGTTGATGTTGATTGAAATTATCTAATTATAAAATGGGGCGGTGGCACCATTTTATATCTGCGGATTCTTCGTTCATTGTTCAATCCATTGTCTTCAACAATTGATTGTTTCGGAAAACTGACTGCCTGATATTATTAAAGCCATTCATACAGTGTTATTCGAAACGATTCAGACCAGCGCGACAAAATGATTCAAACTAGCGCGACAAAATGTTTCGTACCTCTTCGCACAATCTTTCAAACCAAATGGACAAGTTGTTGTATACAGGATATTAAGGAATCCAGTTCAGTTCCGTCCGTTTTAACCCTTGATTGGTACTGCAAGACTCCCAAATGTAGTACATATGAGGCAATCGTCCAATTTTAAGATTTCAGAATATTGAATTCTAATAAAAGTTGGTCCGAAACATTCTGTCTTCTTGGTCCGAAACATTCTGTCGCGCTGGTTTGAAACATTTTGTCACGCTGGTCTGAATCGTTTCGAATAACACTGTATCAGAGCGCGCTCTCTCAATCGCCGTTTTTCAACACAGTGTGGTAGCGTGGTTAGCATAGTACTATAGTAGGAATCTTGTCTATTATTGCAAAATAGTATAGTATAGTATAGTATAGTATAGTATAGTATAGTATAGTAGTATTAGAGTATAATATTAGAATGCTTGCGTTCTTGGTTACGTCAGTACTTAGTGTTCTGTTAAATTCTCGGTACTAGACTTTACTCTGTTTACTAGGTTCATTCTTCGCCGATGGTTTTTGAGAGGGGGGAATCTGAACTGCTTATATAACCTTTTAAGAGAAGGCTAGGCTGAGTAGCAGACTGGGCAGTAGGCTGAGTACAATGTCTTAAACAATGGTCATTATTAGGATTAGATAGCGTAGGCTAAAATTACCTAAATAGGTAGAGCCCTACCGATTGGGGATCTGACATAAAAAGTATGACATAATTTGCTGGCAGAAAAGAAGGCTCACCATAATAATTATGATTAAAAATCAAATTAAAAGTATTTAAAGCTAAATAGGGTCTCCATGTTAACCTACGTATATAATGCATCTTCCAATTCTGACTAATTGAGTAATTTTCATACTGAGGAAAAGCATGGTGGTCATTGAATCACTGAAGTTGAAGTACTGCATTGAGCAGTTTCAATGGAAACCTTAACACTTTTTTTTGGGCCCCTAATTGACAGGTCTTTTTGGAGGTTCTTGGGTGATTTTGACCCGCGATACGAACCCGTCTCGGATAACCATAGCTCCCTCGTTGGAACCTCCATTTAAAGCACTTGATTGGCCCATTCTCCTTAATATCTCATCCGATTCACCGGCCCCATCATGTGGAAGCCATACCACCGGTTTCTGGTACCGGTAACACGGATGGAAGTAGAGGAGCGTTTCCTGCAGGACATCTGCAGTTGACCCCGCCATATCGCCCGATACATTGACTGGAGTGCCATTTTCCGCCTCTTTTGTGCTATTGACATGCGGAAAAAACTGAAAATGCTGGTGGAACCGGCTATACGCCGACATATTGGCGAAAATCGTGCATGCAAGCGCCAAAAACATGACCAAGGCTTGGAATTTCATGGGACAATCACCATTTTTATCTCTCAGAGAAAGAAAAATGCCTATCATACAGCACTCCAAGCAATAGATGCCGGAATACAACTGGAAAATGGCCTTGGGGTAAAGTCGGCCATTGGTTTCCAGGTCGTTCACGTGACTATACACATAGTGGAGTGCGTACTTGTAGTACAAGAGAAATAACCCCAAAATGAGTACCATGAACACGGAGATAAGCGGGGAAATGATGCAATAGGTGACTCCAATGGCTCCATATACTGATACTGCGGCATATGCAGCTCCCCAGCGGATTTTGCGGAGACTGGTGAGTCTCTTGAATTTGCGCCGTGGTGTACTGTCTTTCCACGAGTAAACAAACACATTCATGAGCAACCGATCTATCTGGAGGAAATTGCTTCCAGTCAAAGCAAACGCCTTCACAGATAAATACTTGAAGAAAAAAACCGAGCTTTTCGGGATATTGGCTGCCAAAAGAAGAGGGATGGAAGCTGGTCTCTCGACGACCTGCACACAGACAACTATTAAACTCGTCAGTACCGACACAACCAAAAACTGTTGAATGAAAAGAAAGCCAAAGTACCATTTCTGGAGAGCTATTTCCATTTCTGCGCCTGTCCATGTTCCCTTCAAGTAAAGGAGGAGCCTGAAAATTTTGAGTTGGATGGAGATTACCGCACTGAGCAATATGGCCGGCAACAAACTGCTGAAAGTAAGCTTCATTTCCTCCGGAAGCCGCCCCAAAAAGCCCATACATGGAACCAACTGCGTTAGAAGTGGAACCTGCGAAAGAAGCGTAATCATTGAAACAGGTATCACATACATCATGATCATCACGGTCATGAGACAGTACACCACATAACGCTCTATGACGGCAACGAAATCGGTGTCGCGTGCAAGATTGGCCCATATAATATCATTAGCATTGACTCCTATCAAGCTCTGGTTAAGCAGCCCGCAATCCAGCAGGAGAACGGCCTGATGGGCCATATATGCAGACTCCTGCGAGTTGAACATCAAAAACACCTTATTTTGCTTGTGGTAATTGTCCTTAGCGATTTCCGTGATGCGGTTAGAAATAGCTTCATAAGATTGGGCCAAAATCTGTGTACACCAGGGTTCCACCGGTTGTTTTTTCTGGAACAAAAGAGCCCGGAACCGGCCCGGGATGCGAATGGCCAATTTCCGTCTAATAATTGCCAAGTCGTAGACGGGGAAATAAATGGGAGGATAAAAAAACGCCGGATTTTGACGTAAACTCGAATTTTCCCTTTCCCGGCCTCTATTTCGAGCTACCCGTTTAAGGTATCGTACATTCTGCACCTCCAAAATATCCAAGGCATCCTGTGCCTGTTTCCATTTCCACCAGTACTGGTGATAATCATCCATTAACCAAACATGGTCCAAACCACGGTAAAATGAGCTGAAATAATCTTTCAAAGCCTCCAAATTGCGGAGATTTTCTGGCACATTGCCCAAAAGTAAGACCCTGGAGGAGGCCTGTCTTCTATGCAGGTCACCGTTTAAATAAGTGTGTCTGATCTTAGCAATGCTCAGGAATTCATGGTACATGATGACATTGAAGGAAATAATGGTCACCAAAGAACACGTAAAGTGGAAATTCAACTGGGTGGCCTTACTCATGGCGATATTCGAGATACTGAAGCGGTCAAGGCCTGCAGCCCGGAAAGCCAGCGTAGAACTGGTAAGGTTTATTGGGAGAAGTACCACGATATTAAGAAGTCCACAACTGGCAAAAAAAATCAACAACACGTTCAAAAAGCGGAGAAAAAAATAAGTGTCGAGACCCATGGAGAGGAAAAAACTCACATCATAGTTCCATGAAACCCATACCCAGTCAAAGTACCCTGAAGGTAGCTCCTGCATACGCTCATCTGCCGGGGTGAAAAAGCATCGTGGTTCATAGATATTCTTGCAGAGTGTACGTAAATAGCAGAAGAGGAGGATCTGGACAGTACATGCACATAGAGCCGTGGCCAAGTGCTTGACCAAGACTGCGAAATCGGTTCCATAGGCCAAGTGCGCGGATCCGGCCTGTGTATTGTTGAGGAACGTAATGAACTTATCGGGGTCAATAAAGTAACGAAGGGACAGTTGAGTGAGACTATTGAAGTCATATTCACCAAGTGGTTCAAGGCCCAGCATCTCAGACTAGACTTTCTGAAGGGATCAGACTTGATTTCTGGACAGTCTGGTTTAAACTTGAGATTTAGGTCTTTTTTCTGGAGAGTGAGGTCAGACTAGACTTTCTGGAGAATCTGGTTAGAACTGATTTCTGGAGAGTAAGGGTCAACTTTTCAGGTGGATAAATGACTTGAATTCCAGCTTTTCTGAATTGTCAATCTCCAAGATTCTAATTGGTGGAAGTTGAGATGACAGGGGGACAACGTTCAGGACTAGGTCCAGGAGGTGATTAGAGGGGAGTTCTCTAGAGTTATGGAGAAACCCTTCTATTATTAGTTCAGTTCCTGTTTTTGGAGACTCGGCCTTGATCTCTTAGACTCTGTGCTTAGCCTCTGATAATCTTCGATTATGAACTTAGTCTGGTTTCTGGAACTGTGAACTCAGAGTTTGAGGTATTTGGACTTGGAGAACTGGGAATTGAAGAACTGGGACTTGGTATTTTGTGTTGTGAACTTAGACTCTCGAGCTTGGATTGAGGTTCTCGGGATGCTGAGTCTTGACTTGAGGTTCTTAGACTCTGTATCTAGGCTGACTTCTTGGACTGTGAACCTTGACTTTGAAGTTTTCGGACTGTGGTGGGACTCTGAAGATCGTGGATCTAAGGCTCTGAAAACTTAGAGTTTCCTGGACTTCTGGGATCCTAATCCTAGGACTTTAAAGACTGAGACTTTGGAGACGTGGAATCTGACACTTTTGGTGATCCGTGTTCCCCGATCTCTGAAGGCTTGAAGTTTCTTCTGCTTTTGGAGATTATCGATTGCCTGAAGAGTTAGGCTTTGGAATTAGCCTTAACGCTCTGGTTCTAAGACTTTGGGCACTCAGACTCAGACTCAGACTCAGACTCAGACTCAGACTCAGACTCAGACTCAGACTCAGACTCAGACTCGTTCAGACTCAGACTTAAAGACCCAGAGCTAAAGCTTTCGACTGAGGAGTGAGATGTTCGTTTTTTCTGGAAATTTCAGCTCTAAGAATAGAAAAACTTGGACGTCTGGGATCCTTGGAATTAGGATTTGGAGCTCCGTTCTTTTAAGAGCTTAGCTTTTTCGGAGATCTAGAGTTCACTTTTCAGATTCGGGCTGAAATTTGAATACCTGATTCTTAGCTAGACTCGTTCAGTGCCCTAGTTGAGACTCCTGGTTTATCCTGGTGAAGGACTAGAGGATTGATCTCTGATAATGTTCCAGAACCGAGTTTTATCTTCGAAACCTTTTGATTCCAAGAAACTTTCAATCCTGTTAAAATCCTAGTCTTGAAATCCGGTCTTTTTTTGAAGAAGGAACAAAGAAATAACGAATAGTGCCCGAGGTGTTCTTGTCTGCAGGATCGGATAAGAAAAAGACCAATACTATTGAAGTTAGACTGTTCAAACCCAGACTTGAGAAAAGCAAGCCCTGAAATTATCAAGCCTGATACTTGCCGAACTCCCAATCACTAAAAGTTTAAAAAAACTGTCTTCGGTAACCAGATTTGAACACTATAGTGTACACCTGATCAGTGTATGAGACTTGTTACCAACTCCAAGGTTGATCAAGTGGCAGATTTCTCTGATTTCGCCGATTTTTTATTTGTTTTTGACCTTGCTAAACTTTGAGAATTCCTCGGCCCTGGTTTTTTTAGGGCTCTTGGTTTCCAATGGACACTTCTAGGCTTTGGTTGTGGTGTACGGGTCTATCGTAGGGGTGTATCAGACCGATTGGTGACCTTGGACTTTACTGAATAACCTTGAGTCTGGACACAATTTTGGGGCTGAACTTTGGATTAGGAACTCGATGCTGCACACTGGACTGAACTGAGGAAGTATTCTTTCAATAGGATTTGGCCCTAGACTTGAAAAAACCCGTAAATTTGGTTGATCGTGATTATATGCAGGATAATCTGGCTTATATGCAGGTGAATTGAATATAGATCACTCAATCACGAATCAACACCAAGACAATGTAGACTTGACTATAAGTCTGGCCAGAGAATATCTGAATATATACGGAGTATAGTTTCTGGTCCAATGCTGTACAAGATTCAGTAATAGACACTGTACTCACTCAAGGACTGTATACACTAGCTTAACTAGGACCTCGAAGTATACTTGACTCTGACCTATAAATTTCACTGAGTATGTAATTCAAATCTGACAGATCTCCAGATTCAGCCAAAGTAAAAATATCTGTACTAGGTAATTATTTGCTGATCAGAATATTGACACTGGTGCCAGAGACAAAGTCTAGAATATCTAACAGACACTTGCGTATAAGATAAATAAGACCTTAACTTAGTGACCTGGTCCAATTTTTCTTTGACTGACTTTTTCTGCTTTTCTTTTGCTTTGTCTGAGTTTCTGTTGACTGATTTGTATGACTGCTTCAAGGGACTCTGACTCTGACTCTGACTCTGCTTCAACTGACTCTCACTCTGCTTGAACTGACCTTGTCTGATTTTGTTTTGTCTGACTTTTTTTGCTTTTGCTTCAACTGATTTCGATTGAGTAATTTTCTCTTATCCCAATCAATTCTGGTTCTCCTGGTCTAACTTCTTGAAAGCCACTTCGTGGGGGAGTTGGAACGAGACGCAGAACATGGGTTTTGTGGGTGCAACTTTTCGCACCAAGTGGAAGGTGAGGCTTTGGAACGGAATTGGGTGGTCGAGGTACTGCACAATGCGCTCGTGCACCCGGTGATGTAATACTTCCATGGATGGCTCTGGTTTTTCATCGGCGGAGAATTTTTCGAAGCAGTGGACGTTGATGGTGGGGAGAATGAATTCGGAGTCGCTTTGAACCTCGCGGAGAACTTCCTTATCCCGGGTGTAGAGTCCGATGAACTCGTCGAGGAACGTGAGTGCGGAGTCGGGAAGGTTCATGGCGTAGTGAGTGATGAACCTAGGAATAGAAAAGACCTGGTTTTCTGGTTCTTTCTGGCCATCCACACCCTTGGTCTGTACATTCTGTCCATCTAATGGCTTTTCTTTCTGTCCATTCTGTCCGGTCTGTCCCTGTCCTTCCACTTTCTGTCCATGCTGGACAAGCCCAGACTGTCCTTGTCCAGACTGTCCACCCTTAACTCTCCGTCTCTTTGCCTTCCTCTCAATACATCCTGTTTCTCTCGCCCAATCAAGAATCATCCGCGGAGATTCTCGGATAAATTGGCGGCCATCCAAATTATGACACTTAACAAAGTCCGTCACGTGATTCCGTACCACGTTCTCCCCCAAGTACCGGTACGACTCCGGGTTCAAGTCGTTGGCCAATACAAACACGTTTTTACGGCCAGCAGGAACGGCAAATGGGCCCACTCCCGCAAATACATCACCCACTGCTTGGCCCGGCTGGAACTGCTGGATAAGCCGCTCGTGCTCAGTGCTTAACCGTGAGTTCCAGTATACACGGCTAAAGTCAAAACGGAACTTGCACCCACTCTCACTTTGCTCCACAATAAAGTCGTCTTTCCCGGCAAGAACTTCCATTTTGAACGTGCGGAACTTGGTATCGATGGTATCGACTTTATCGACCACGGTTTCGATCTTGGGGTTTTTGTCCAAGACAATCTGGCCAATCAAAGGCCCGTATTTCTTGAAGTCATTGCGCAAGTTGAAATGCGCTATGTGGCCCGCTTGGGCATACCCTGTTGGGATATCGTGGAGGAGATGGTCGGGGATGATTGCATGGAGAATGTCGTCGGCCTTCCAGAACGAGTAATCCAACTTGAGCGTATAGGGAGCCACTTTGATGCCATATTCCTTGATTTTGTGCAATGTCGTGGGCGACATTTTGGCTTCATACCCATTAATGTCGTTAATGTCGTCATTCAAAAGCACCCCCTTGGTACCATTAAATGGTACGATGTGTTTAATACCCTGCACCTGCAAAATGTCGTTCTGGCACGCCTTGACGAATTCCCCCAAAAACCGGGGCTGGGGAAAATATGCCACCAAAAGCTCCACCTCTTTATGGAACAAACTGCGGTCCAAAACCTCCATGCCTCGATGGACGGGCGGACTGAATTTACCTGAGCCCATCACGTGTCGACGATACGATTTATTCCAAACAAATCGGGACTGCACACACAAAAACAGAGAAACGTTGTTTTTGTTTTTGTACACAGGCCGGAAAAAACTATATAAATGGCCGCTTCTGCTGGGGTTGCGCTGGAAAAGAGTCACCGTGGCAGAGAGTGTTGAAATGGTGGGGGAGGTTTGGGTGTGTTGAGCTTCTCATTCACCTCTGCTCATGGTGTGCGCGCACCCACCCACACTTATCTTGGATCCCATACTTAAAGTAAGAATTATATTGGTGCGAACCTTCCGTTCAATGGTGCAAACCTTCCGTTCAATGGTGCAAACCTTCCGTTCAATGGTGCAAATCTTCCGTTCAATGGTGCTTTGGTAGATTAAGTAGCAGATTAATTATACCAGATTAATTACACTAGATTAATACACCAGATTAATTATACCAGATTAATTACACTAGTTTCATACACCAGATTAATTATACCAGATTAATTATAGTGTTAGATCCACTATAGGCAGGACCCTGTCTATGGAGGTATTATGAAGCCTCTCAGTTCGATTGTTCCAATGGCCATTGCAAACGCCGTGTCACGGCCATCGGCCATCATTGTATGAAGTACTATGAGGGTCCATTCGAATATTCTGGAACAATCCTTACCATTGTTCTGGTGGAGACTTTTTGGATGTCACGTTTCTCTCAAAGTTATTTAAGTCGCTTCGGTTCCTCTCTTTGAGGAACCATCAATGAACTTAGTTTTAGTTTAGGCATAAATGTATTAAAGAACATAAAATTAGTATTAAAATTAGGAATTAAATAAAGTTGAAGAACGTAACTATAGTTTTTACTAATAATAATGATTAATACCTCTATTTAGATTTGAGTCTAAACTAGGTCAATTATGCCCGCAGATTAATTATAGTAGATTAATTATAGCAGATTACGCAGCATTAATTATAGAAGATTAATTATAACAGATTTGTTAGTTTCTTGTAAGTACGTTTATTACCAATTCGAAACTATATTCGTTGATGATTCCTCAACAAGAGGAATAGGCCGCCATTAAGTAGTCTGCCGGAGGTAGCGGAAGGGGTGTAGTAACGGTGAACCCAAAAGGGGCGTATAATAGCTTCCCGATTAACTGCGCACGTGAGCTCAATACCTATATGGGTTGTATTCCACCTATCTTGGATCTAACAAATTATAGCAGATTGATTATAGCAGATTGATTATAGCTGATTAATTATAGCTGATTAATTATGGCTGATTAATTATAGCAGATTGATTATAGCAGATTGATTATAGCTGATTAATTATAGCTGATTGATTATAGCTGATTGATTATAGCAGATTAATTATAGCAGATCATCATAACAGATCATCATAACAGATCATTATAACAGATCATCATAACAGATCATCATAACAGATCATGATAACTGTTTAATAATATAGGCATCCAGGCAAATAGATTGGGCCCACAACAAAATAGTACATTTCGTAGTGTATGTAAATTTCCCATGGGGTAGAGAGTAGATGTTGTTAATTCATGGAAAAATGTATGGAAATGACCATGTAGTGGAAAAGTGCGAAAGTACACCGGCAGTACACCGGCTCTCATTTACTTCCTCTTATTTATGTATACTATAATATCACTACGCACCAAACTCTACATAAACCTTAACCAACTTTAAAATTTCCTTCAATACCAATAAATTCTGTTCCACCATTTACACCGTTCCATAATCTACCCAATTCTCAAAACCACCCCAATTACCTTTGCTACATTCCTTCATTCAGTTCCCAATACACCCTACCTGCATATAGCAAGCGGCATCGCACAAGCTCAATATCGCTCAACCTTTCCACCACTACAATGAGTTCTGTTATCACCATCACCAAGCCGTTCCGCCAGGCGGAGTTTTTTGAAACTGAGACTAGTGAAACTTCCGATGTGGAAATGCTGGATTCCGAAAAACCCGCTCCAAAATCCCACAAATCTGACCAGAATGGCGCCATAGTCACCCCAGGTGAGCTAGTTACCGATGACCCCACGTGGATGAAGGGCCACGGCACGTATTTCTTGGAAAACCAAACGTACTCATCGGTGGCTGGCAACGTGTCACGTGTCAACCGTTTATTGAGTGTGATTCCCTTACGGGGAAGGTATGAAGCCGAAACAGGTGATCACGTGGTAGGCCGTATCACTGAGGTGGGCCAGAAACGCTGGAAAGTCGATATTGGCTGTAAGCAAGATGCAGTCCTCATGCTTGGGTCCGTCAATCTCCCCGGAGGCATTTTGAGGCGGAAATCCGAAAGTGACGAGTTGCAAATGAGAAATTTCTTAAAGGAAGGTGACCTTTTGAATGCTGAGGTGCAGAGCGTGTACAACAACGGCTCTGCTTCGTTACACACACGGTCTTTGAAGTACGGTAAGCTCCGAAACGGAGTTTTTCTCAAGGTGCCGTCCAGCTTGATCATCAAGCAGAAGAACCATTCCTACGACTTACCCGGAAACATAAGTATTATTCTTGGAGTCAATGGGTACGTTTGGTTAAGCAAAACAAGTGTTTTGGCAGCAGCAAATTCGGCCAGTGCCCATACCAATAAGGCTCAGAGTTCTCTTTCATCAAAGGGCACGTATAACCCGGGTCAGGGCTCCATGTCCATAACCCGATTGGAGGAGGAGAGTTCATGGGAAATTTACAGCGACAAAAACGACGAAATCAGCAATAATACGCGAGCCACCATTGCAAGGTACCATAACGTGATCAAAGCCCTTGCTGCGTGTGAACTTGGTATCACGGAACTGCGGATCCGGATGGGTTACGAGGCCAGCATGATGTATTCGGACGCCAGCAGTTTGATTGAGAAGGATGCCCAGGAGAGTATTTGCCAGGATATTATAAATTCCGAGAGAATGCGGGGGACCAATAATGAAGAGTGATGAGATGTATGGTGTTAATGGGGATGATATCAGATGAAAGTCATTGTGAAGGAGTGTTACCAAGAACGGCTACTACGGAGAAAAATACTATTGGAAGAAACATGTGGTTCTAATCAAAGTGCTCGGCATTAGGCAAACAAGTCAGACTGAGTCATAGGGTCTACTTATACTCAAAGTCAGAGTCAGAGTCTACTTATACTCAGTTAGAGGCAGAGCTGGCTTGAGGGCTAGTGGGTTTTGTGACGGCATTACATCCGAGGAACCTGGCCTTCGTCCGGAAGAAAATGGACCAGCATATTCCTGATCTTGAACGAGCATGCATCTGGCCTCCCATCCAGTTTTGGGTGCAATACCTTTCGAGTTTCCGCAGACCAAGAAGATTGCGGTGAGTTCGTTTTAGTGTCAGAATAAAAGAGATAGTGTCAGAATAAAAGAGATAGTGTCTTAAAAGAGATAGTGTCTTAAAAGAGATAGTGTCTTAAAAGAGATAGTACCTTAAAAGAGATAGTGTCTTAAAAGAGATAGTGTCTTAAGATAGTGTCTTAAGATAGTACCTTAAAAGAGATAGTGTCTTAAAAGAGATAGTGTCAGAATAAAAGAGTAGTTTCAGACGCACATCGAGCTATACTTCACTTTATTACATCTTCATTACCCTGGATTATGTAATCACATCGTCAGTAGTAGTACATAAATAGTCTATATTAGGAATGGTAGTGTGTAGTGAGTATAATGTCTATGTACTCAAAGTCAGAGTCAGAGTCAGAGTCAGAGTCAGAGTCTACGTATACTCACACTCAGAGTCACAGTAAAGAGTACAGTGAGGGTATAGAGTATACTGAATAGCACAGTAGAGTATAGTGAGAGTATAGTGAGAGTATAGTGAGAGTATAGTGAGAGTATAGCAAAGAGTATAGAGTATAGAGAGTCAAGACTTGAGTCCTTGATCAACTGGTGTTCCTTGGTTAACCACCATTTTACCTCTTGGTGGTATGTCATATAGTGGATACAGTACTCTTTATGTTTCCTATACCAGTACTGCTGCTGAAGTGCTGCTGAAGTGCTGCTGAAGTGCTGCTGAACTAGTAACAATGAGCTACCACTACTCCACTATTACTGGAATCTATCACTCTATGGCTGAAGTACAAATACTGGGCTTCAACTAGTAAACCTCATCACTGTGCTACTACCTGAACTAGTACGATCGAACAACATTGAATTGGACTGCTGATTTTTTTCAACTACTACTACTCCTACACTATACTAGCCACTAGCCACTAGCCACTCTTCTCTACTCATTCCGATACTATCTTAATATGCTATACTACTTTGCTATAGTACTACTCACAGACTATGACCCACAGACTTTGACCCACAGACTATGACCCACCGACTACCTACTATGATATACTACTATATTACACTGACTGCTGACTACTAACTAGTAGTATCCAAATACATTGAACTACACAGTACTTTATTAATTACAGCTCCTTGAACCACTCCTCAACTACTAGTCAACTACTACCCAAGTACTACCCAAGTACTACTCAACTATTACTCAACTATTACTCAAACACTACTTAACTACTACTTAACTACTACTTAACTACTACCTAAATACTAGTCAAAATACCACTTCAGTACCACTTAACTATTACTTCACTATTACTGAAAGATACTAAATAACTACTACTCAAACACTAATTACCAAATACCCAGAATACTATTTAGCTCCTACTCAGAATACTACTAAAGTAGTACTTAAGTACCACCTGAACTACCACTTGAGCTACCACTTGAATTAGATTTATCAAGGGATATTAGACTATACTGAACCATAATGAATTACCTGCTACACTACGCTACACTACGCTACACTACGCTACACTACGCTACACTACGCTACACTACGCTACACTACGCTACACTACGCTACAC
>NKZN01001494.1:2498-84798 GCA_002374485.1 Metschnikowia santaceciliae | reverse complement strand
AGATCCTTTATATTAACAAGCTCGTTAGAGGCTTATATCCAGTGCAGATACAGGCTAAAGCCTGTACTCGCATAAGAGTTCTAACAAGAATTTAAAATTGCACGGATTAACATATTAGAGAGTGAAAAGGGAGCAGAAGATGCCTTAGTAGTGATGCGGGATCCCAATGAATTTTGAATAAATCCTGGTCATAGAAAACCAAAACCATATCAAATTCGAGAACATTTTGGTTTAGATGGTGGGGAGAGGTTTCTGGAACAATAGTGGGGTAGATAGCGGAAGCAGAGCAAGTCCAAGATTTCCTAATTTGGTCAGCGCAAGTGGACCGGGGCGTGGGTGCAGGAACTATGGTAGTCGAGACGTATGCGCCGCACGCCCGAAACGCGCATGACGCATAGCCTGCACAGCCTGTATACAAGTTCCCGATGACCACTCGGTACAGCCTTCCTAGTCTACGTCAGCAGAAAGGCGTCTATAGACGGAAAGATTTTAAAGGAGGAAAAGAGCGGCAACTTTGTTGTATGCCGGACCATGCCAGCTCCACACACCAGCCCCACACCCATTCCAAGTCTACACACTCATACCAGTAGATCTAAATAACTACATACAATCGAATACATAATCTTAAGGGTGTAGGCAAGCCGCAGGATGTACAATTGGCGGATTACGTAAGCTCGTCCACATGCAATCCCTATTCACAATCCCTAGTCACACGTCTTCCTCAATTCTCACAATCCCACAAGATCCACCATACACAATAGAATCACCATACGCAATCACCATACACGATCACCATACACAGTCCTCATAGACAATGCCACCATATAGTGCGCTGGATTAATTGACACACAATGGCACCCTAGTTTGATTCACATACAGTACCACTAGATTCAGACACATACAATAGATGCAGAGGTCCCGGCGATAGGTTAAATGGAGTGTGCTTACGTAAGCCAACCAAGCCGACAAAGCCGACCAAGCAGGTCAAGCAGGTCAAGCCGATCAATCGGACCAATCGGACCAAGCAGACCAAGCGGACCAAGCGGACCAAGCGGACCAATCGGACCAAGTGGACCAAGCGGACCAAGCGGACCAAGTGGACCAAGTGGACCAAGTGGACCAAGCGGACCAAGCGGACCAAGCAGGTCAAGCCGATCAAGCGGACCAAGCAGACCAAGCGGACCAAGCGGACCAAGCGGACCAAGCGGACCAAGCGGACCAATCGGACCAATCGGACCAAGCGGACCAAGCGGACCAAGCAGACCAAGCGGACCAAGTGGACCAAGCGGACCAAGCGGACCAAGCCGACCAAGCAGGTCAAGCCGACCAAGCAGGTCAAGCCGATCAAGCGGACCAAGTAGAGCACAATGGAGCCCCTGTCCCGTCCAGCGCATCTTTCTTGTCCCCCCCATTCACTTTGTCCCCCCCACTCACTTTGTCTCCCCCATTCACTTTGTCCCCCCCATTCACTTTGTCTCCCCCATTCACCGACCCCTTCGTGTCCTCCACTCCCACTGCACCATCGCGTAAAAAATATCTATAGCCGATCCATGCACTTCTGCACTTTCTGTACTTTCTGCACCTCTGCTTTTCTGAACTGCTGAACTGCTGAACTGCTGAACTTCTGAACTTCTGAATTTCTGAATTTTTTGAACTGCTGCACTGCTGCTTATCCTGTCTGTTTCCATTTCCGTTTCTGTTTCCGTTCCCGTTCCCGTTTCCGTTTTCGTTTTTCTGTCTTTCTCCCTCAGTGTCTCCCTCACAGTGTCACCGTCACTTTTTCTCACTCAATCTCCCGCACTGACTCCTTATCTTAGTGACTCCATGACTCCGTGTTCCGTATCTGGAGATGTGGGGTAGCATTAGCAGCGCACTCCGCCTCCACTCCGCTTCTCAATTCGCTTCTCAATTCGCTTCCCACTCTAACTCCTAATTTGTACTGTCCATTGAACATTGATTTTTTTGAATTATTTTTTTGAATTATTTTTTTGAATTATTTTTTTGATTTATTCTTTGAATTATTTTTTTGATTTATTCTTTGATTTATTTTCTTGATTTATTTTTTTGGTTGATTTTTTTGGTTGATTTTTTTGATTTATCTTTTTGATTATTTTTTTGATTGCTTTTTTGATTGATTTTTTTGATTGATTTTTTTGATTGATTTTTTTTGATTGATTTTTTTTGATTGATTTTTTTTGATTGATTTGTAATCGGGAATACTTTATTTAATTGTAATTGGATCTATTAGTAATCAGGATTTGTTGCTAATTTGTTATTGATTTTTTATTGATTTGTCTATTGATGATATTGATTTGTCGTTGATTTGGAATTGGGGATGGCTGTATTTATAATTGACCGGTTGGTTTTGTGTTTGTGTTTATGTTTTTATTTGTGTTTGTGTTTGTGTTTGTGTTTGTGTTTGTGTATGTGTTTGTGTTGGCTGTAATTACATTGGTTGCATTGACTATATTTTAGTTGTAATTATTGGCTGTAATTGGTGACTATTTTGGCTGTAATTGGTGACTGTATACATTGGTGTATGGGTGCTGGCTGCATTGATGTATAATGATGTAGGAAATTGACGTGGATTGACGTGGGGCGTCTTGGTGTGGCAATGGGCGTCCGAAGACCTGGGTCATGGTTATGGGAGATAAGGGGGTTATGGCAGTTATGGGAGATAAGAGGGACGACAGGGAGGGGTATTGTGTGGGCGAGAGTATTGTGTAGAGGGAGTGGGGGATAGAGAGAGAGAGAGAGAGAGAGATAGATGCCTGATACGTGTACGATTAGTGGTTGATGTGTGTTTCAGAGGAGTTTCATGAGTGACTCATGATGGACGAGGGGAAGGGGGGGGAAAGGTTTAACCTGGCTAGAGGTGCAGCAAGGAAACGATCCCCAGTTCCACGGTGGAAAATGTACGCGGTTTGTTTGGTGGGCAGGCCACGCACGGAAGAATTGCCGTTGGTGGCCGCCAGAGCAAAAATGCTTGTGTGCAGGTCACACAAAGGTTTGACGCACATCTGGCATTTGCCATGGCCGTCATGGCTAATGCGCGCTATTGATTGGTGTGGGGCTCCAGGGTACAGCCTCGAAATCTGCGTCCGGCGCGCGGCTCCATGCGCGATCCGGCGATAGCCCTGCACATACGGCACACACGGACGCACCTCCCGCTGCGTCTTTGTTTGTGTGCATGAAAGTAACTCCCACTCAACACTAAATGAAACAAAGCGGTTGGGGTCGTATAAGGGGCAGTCGATATAGTAAAACCCTAACTTTGGGTTGGGGTTTGCCTGGTGGGTGATGCAAGCCGTGCCTGTGATGTGGTGCCGTGCCTGCAGACAGCTACGGACGTCCGGTGCGCGCGTCAATATCCCCGCCAGGTGCGTTTCCCCGGAAACCCCTTTGGGCAAACGTTCATGGCCAGAAGCCGGACCCAGTATAAATGTTCACCTCCCCCACATATCCACCCGGTCAGCAAATTTACCGGACAGAGCCTCCACCCCAGCTTCCTTATCTGACCTATTGCACCCCTTCCGAAACATCTCCGAGACTCATCCGAAACAAATCTGAAACACTCATCAATCTCACCTCAAACAAAGCTAATCACTCACCCAAATCTCACATCTCATTCTCAGATCATCAACATCTGAACATCCCAACTCTCAGTCATACCCGAAATCTCCAACCTCCAAACAAAACAAAACAAAACAAAACAAACCAAAATATAACAAAACAAGTCCCAATATTTAAACACGCCAAATCCAAACTTTCCGAAAACCCAAATCATCAAATATCCATCGTTCGTCATTTAAACGTGAACAACGGAACAACGGAACAGCGGAGAAACACCTGAAACAGAAGTGAAACAGAAGTGAAACCGAGTGAAATATCTGAAACACATCTAAAACACATCTTCAACCAGTTTCAACCAGTTTCAATTCAGCTCAACACAAAAATGTCCTTTACTGCCGTGGCCAGCCGAGGCGAGAACTTCAATCTCAATATCTTCAGCCATCCCCCAGTCAAGGCGCCCAACCACCAAAATCAGAGCCAACCTCAAAGTCAGGGTCTCCAAAGTCAGATTCGCCAAAACAACCACCACAACCAAAATGCAACTAGTCTTGACCCTCAGTATACGCAGCTCTTCTCATACACCAAGCCGCAGACACCCGTTTCGGCGCCCTTCTCCGATGACGAAGACATTTTCGACCTCGACATGGTCACCATGGACATGGACTTTGAGCAGGCTTACTCCATGTACTCGCAGCTTCAGCAGAAGAACGCGTTGCTGGAGGTGGAACTGCTTCAAAAGGCCCAGCATGCACACCAAACTCACCAGAGTCATGCACACAATCAACATGCACATCAAATACTGCAAGCACATCAAATACTGCAAGCACATCAAATACTGCAAACACAGCCAAGACACCAGAATCAGCAGAATCAGGGACAGTCTTGGCCCCAGGCGGCGCTTCTGGGAGGCGCCGCATTGGATGCAGGACACAAGTATATGCATAGGGGAGCCCACATGACGAGACGATCCGGGCCGGTTCCTGGATCTGCTTCGTTCTCGGGGCCTGTGCCTGGAGAACACCTTGGGATCAACAGTCTCGGTGCTGGGCTCGGTAGTGGGCTTGGTGGAAATTTCGAAAACTTTGGTGGAGGAGGTCTCGGGGAAGGTCTCGGGCTCGGGATTGGGGACCTCGGAGCAGTGACCATTTCCCAACCCCAGCCTCGGAGACTACATCAATCGGCTCCGAATGTGTTCCACTATGACTTTGCCTTCTCGGCCAAAACATCTGAGGCCAAACCCGACTTCAAGAGCGACTTGGGCGCTGAAACTGACCGCGACGATAGCGTGGAAGATGCCGACCAGTTCTTCTCCAACACCGAGTCCGATGCACTCCAGAAATTCTTGGATAACTTGGCGTGCCCCTCGCAGGTCAACCCGTTCGAATTCTATGGCAATTCTTCACAGGTGAAAGCGGGGGCTAAACGTAATTTGGAGACGTTTAAAGGCAACGGGTCCTATGTGCAAGACCAGAAGGTATCAGTATCCACACTCACTCCCGCCGCCAGTCTTACTCCTCCCGATTCGGCCGCAGAGGAAGAGCCCAAGAAACGGCGCAAGACAGGCAAGCCTCTTCTCTCGTTGGAGCAGAAAAGGCTCAATCACCTGCACCTGGAGCAGAAGAGGCGCATGCTCTGTAAAGAAGCATACGAACGGTGCTTGCGGCTCATCACCAACGTCGACGACTACCGAAATGATTTGGTGTCGGCCCTGTCCATCTCTTCGTCCAAGAAGAAGAGCAAGCGCAGGCAGCTCAACAAGGCCGGGTTGCCCAATCTCCTGAAACACTCTGCGTTGATGAAAATCGGTGCGGAGATCGAGAAGATTCAGAAGAAAAACGACCTCTTGCGTCTGTTGGTGGGAAATATTTAATTCATGGAAAAGAACAAAGAATAAAGAAGGTGTAGAGCAGCTCTTAGGTGAAGTAAATGGTCACTCTGACCAGTATGCAGTATGTAGGGCTAGGAGTTAACAATCACCTAGCCTTCTAGGAGTAAAATAATCACCCAGTCTACGGGCAATTTACACGACCTAGTCTAATCAAATCAGCTCGAAGTGTGGATCATGAGCTACAGTCCTTGCTTAAAAGACTCGTGAGGTCCCAAATAGGAAAATCAGCAGTAATTCTGTCCAGTTTCACACTGCCAGATCCACCTATTAAGCCGAGTGATTCAACAGAACATCCTCAAGTACTTTGGTAATCAAGTGGTAGTCACCATTCTCCAACAGCCCATGGTCATAAGTCCACACTCCTAGTGTAAGGCTTCGCAGAACGGACCGTAGCCCCTATCTGTTCATTTGAACGTATTCCATGACTCCCCTGGCTAGTTCAAGGGGAGGCAAACCTCGCCGTTATATATAACTGGGGCATGCTATTATGCACAAACTTGAAACATGGTGTAGGTGTCACCCGACCGAAGTACCTTATATCTCAGTATCCAATCGGCGTTAGTTACTAACATCTATTAGTCAATCAGTAGTCAGTAGTCAGTAGTCAGTAGTCAGTAGGAGTCAGTAGTATAGTCAATAGTAATTAATAGTCAGTGTACTCAGTAATAATCAGTGAAATCTGTAGTGGCAATCAATACACAGTAGTAGTCAGTGGCAAACACTAAGGTCCATCAAGTAATCAGTAGCAATCTGTAGACAGTAGTATTCTGCAGACAGTAGAAGTCACTAGCAGACAGTAGTCAGTAGTAGTCAGCACTAGTCAGCACTAGTCAGCAGTAGACATTAGTCTGTAAACCGTAGTATACAGTAGTCAGTGGTATTCAGCAGTATTCAATAGTAGACAGTAGTAATATGTAAACAGAAGTAATCTGTAGACAGCATTAGTTAGTAGTAATCAATAGTGTCTATAAGTAATCAGTAGCTTTCAGTAGCTTTCAGTAGTCAGCAGTAGTCAGTAGTAATCTGCAATAGTCAGTGTAGTCTGTAAAACGTAGTATCCAGCACCAGACAGTGGTAATATGTAGTAATCTGTAGCCTGTAGTAATCTGTAGTAATCAGTAATGTCTATTAAGTAATCAACAGCAACCCTTAAAAGTCAGTGGCAATCAGTAGTGGTTAACAGTAATCAGTAGTCAGTGTAGTCAGCAGTAATCAATAGTCAGAACTATTTAGCACTAGTCAGTAGTATCAGTAATCAGCACTGTCTATCAACCAATATCCAATACAACCAGATCAAGAGCTAAAGAGTGGCATTCGAAAGTATGCTTCAGGGGTAAGAAACGAGGCAACTAAATCGAGAAAGAACTGAGGCGTAGGGGTTAAACCCTATCCAAAATCGAGCAGGGGGTAGCAACTCGTTTGTATAAAAATCACACTGAAATCTAGAGCAAAAAAACAGTGTAGTTGGGGGAATAAAAAAAACGGGGGAAAGGGCTGTATTTATATTTTTTGAGGGGCGGGGACTGCGGGGACTTGTATTTGCAGCCACCGCGAAACCCCCTCTCCTTTGCCTATAAAAGACCCATCCGCACCTCAAAAAAATACCATACAATAATTTGTCCCTTATCGTCACCTGCACATATACATGGTTCATATCAAAGCCTCTGTTCCATATCCACTGCAAAATAAGATTCTCTATTGATTGATTCTATGGTGACTACTATGCATTGATGACTGGCTATTCATTGGTGACTAATTATCTATTGATGGCACGCTATCTATTGATGGCTGTGAATGTCTACTTTCACCTAATTACCTATAATTATCCATTGAAGAAATGACTATTAGTATTCATTGATGATTGACTATGCATTGATGACTATTACTATCCATATTAATCTATTTACCATCCGCCAAGATGTGGAGGAAGATGCCCCTCATGCCTGTGAGTTTTACTTATGACTTTGACTAATCACCTGAGAATATCTATTGGTGAATATTATTGTGCATTGATGACTATGAAGTTCTACATTGACCTATTTGCATATGATGTTTCCATATGACTATGACTGCTTACCCAAGACTCCTCATTACTATGTCTATGCATCGATGAATATGACTATCCATTGGTAAATATTACTATCCGTTGTTGAATATGACATTCCATTGATGACTGGCTATCTATTGATGGCTATGAATTTCTACTTTGACCTAATTACCTATATGTTTTCCAAATGACTATGACTAGTTAACTATGAGAATCTATTGATGACTATCTGTTGATTACTATGACTATCCATTGGTGAATACTACTATCCGTTGATGACTGACTATGTACATTAAACTATTTACCAATGGTTTTTCTAAATAAATTTTATCTGTGACTATTCTATATGTCATTTACCTATGATTATCCATATATTTGTATCCATGACTATTCCATATGGCTACCGTGGTTTCAATTATTCAGGTTATCAGAGTGGTGAGTTATTACAAGGCAAAAGATTGTGATAACCTATATTGTCTCAACTCAAACTCTGAAAATTCTTATTTTTATAGCCACCACCTTCATGGTCAATTTCAACAGCTCGCTCTGCAAGTTACCAATCAATTACTGAATTTGTTACTATTCCAAGTATATCTATTGGGGAATAACGCTCATGGCAAATTCTTTGGAGTCATACAGAACGGTATCTTAAAGCAGAATCAACCAGATCCTTAAGTTCTATGAGAGAACAGCAAGTGTCTTAGAAGGAATTATACTAAGATTTAAAGAAACCTTCCAATAAGATACTGAACGTTATTAACTTCAGGATGTATAGATACCGTTGCGTCTCTACATCTTCGCATAAACTGAAACACTTATGTCATTGATGTCCAATAACTCTACTAGATTCAGAACTTTATTAGTTTCTTCATTTAGTTGATATTTTATCTGCATCCAAACATACTAGGAACCTGAATGTTTGAAACCTGACCCGAACACCCGAACACCTATGTCCAGATTGAATTGATTCCATAATATTTATAAGAACGTCTTCACTGTCTCTTATCTCAACTATATCTGTCTTTAAGCTCCTGCATATAGTGTCTAGACAATATCTAGATGAGGGTTAGATGAGGGTTAGATGAGGGTAAGACGAGGCTTGGTCCCAGTGTCCTCTTCAACAACAGCCAACATTGTTTCATCTGCCTTGATCATCTGCCTTGAATACAAACAATCACAGGAAACCGAAGTACCCTATCACGCACTGGTTTCTTATGGTCGACAGTTCAGTCTGGTTAGGCTCCATCCAAAGAGACTCCATTGCTTATCTCAGCCAAACACATAAGACTTTCACTTTAAACACTTATGAATAACCTTGAAATACCTAAAGGGTTTATTTACCACCAAGAAAATGATGCAAACAAATACCGCCAGCTACTTTGAGTTATTTTCTGGGAAGATAACCATTTGCACCCGGCCACCAACCACATACCTACATGCAGGAATTTGCACCCAAAGCACATTTTCCTTATCTTCAGTTCAACACGACGCCAAGATCAAAGATCTTATCCCCCCTATTTAGTACTACTACATTTAAAGTACAAATAGTTTATTTTTGGTGTTTTCAGAGGTGCAGATGTGCATGTTCCAGAATCAGTCAAATCTACATACCACAAATCACAAATCGATGCTGCGGGTCCAAAAAAAATCCCCCCCCCCCGAATCGAGCATTGAGACCCGTTCTAGACATTCCTGGTTTCAGGTTTTTATCGCCACCATATGCAAAAAGTCATCCACATATCTCCCAGTCATGCTCTTCCCAAACCAGCTTCCAAATTGGGTCAGTGTATACAGGGTGCTGCATGTTTTGAAGTATGCCATGTGAGATTCTGGATTTTTAGGTCGGCAAAAAATAAATCATGGTTTTTGTACATGCCGAAATTTTGCTCACCAGAAAATTCTCCCACAAATAAACTTGGCTACAGGAAACACAGGAAATCTCGCCTACCAGAAACTTTGACATACCAAAAACGAGTTTTCAGTCAGCCAATCCTGTGATATAAAAGCCGCGTTGCTCCCACTGATTCAGTTTCCACTCACTCCACTCACTCCACTCTCAGACAGACTCTCAGACTCTCAGACACAGACTTCAGACTCAAACTCAAACTCTCAAACTCTCAGACTCTCAGACTCTCAGACTCTCAGACTCAAACTCCAATACTCAAACTCTCCGACTCACAGCTCCAGTTTCCAAACACTTGAATCCTTTTCAATGAAACAACCAGGCTCCTGTGATCTTCTTGAACAGCTCTTGAACAGCGGATTCCCAATGGCGACCGACTTCTCCCCAGTCTTGGGGTCTCTGGCTTTCCTGGGCACTCCGGGGTCTTTAGCTTCTTCTGGCTTAACGCCTTGTAAGCTTGGGCCACAAAGACCGCTCAAATGGGTCCCTGGACCCAATGACCGGGACACCAGTCCCTTGGAATTGATAACCTTGCAGCTTTCTCCCCTAATCCAGGCTCTATTACCAGACGAAATGGAGTCTATCGACCTCGCAGCTGCACTTTCTGCGTGCTCAGACGAGGGACAGTCAGGAACAGAACCAGCCAGCTTGGACTTGCCAAGCGCATCTTTTGACACCTTGTTTTCTCCAAGCTCGTCTTTTGATAAGGCCACTTTGACCAGTGCAGTGAGCCACCATTCACGAGACCACTTTAACTTCCGGACAAAGCTCCACTCGAAGTTCTCAAAGTGGCACACAAAACTCCGGTCAAAGTTCCACTCGACTCCACAAACTATAACGGAGGAGGTGGTGCTAGAACCCCAACCACAAAACAGCTTTATTTTGCAGCTGACCAGGGAATTTAATTCTCAAAGCTCTGAATTGAGCCATGGTGAAAGCAATGGAGAAACCATTAATAATGGTATTGGACTCTCAAGGGCCAATGCCATAAACTGGCACTCCAAAAACTGGCACGCTAAGGTCTAAGGTGTTTTGGAGGCCGATTCTGCTTTAGCCTAGGGTTTTGTGGACCCCGAGGCTTCAAGTAGCCAAAGCCAACCAAGCCAACCAAAGCAAAGCCAGCGAAAGTCACGCTAGCCAGCCGAGGCAGAAAGCCAAAGCAGCCAGCGAAAGCCAAGCCAGCTAGCCAGCCGAGGCAGAAAGCCAAAGCAGCCAGCCAAGGCAAAAAGTAATAAATAATATATAATAAATAAGAGATAAGAAATAAGAACTAGAAAAAACATAGAGAAGCAAAAAAAAAATAAAGTATAGAAGAAATGCTCAGTACTTTACTTACAACGAAACCCTCAGAGAACGGAAAGCCTTCCTAATAACTCTAACCGACTCTCCTCAAACCTTTCCCCTTTTCCCTTTCCCCACAAATTTGTCCCCCTGATTTGTCCCCCTGATTTGTCCCCCTGATTTTCCCCCTGATGTTAAACCTATAGGACGTTGAGTTCATAGTGTTGCTCCATCTCTATACACAAGTCACGGTATATAAGATATGGATATACTGGCAAATAAGTGCTATCGGAAGGAAAAACCAGGTGAGTCAATGAGTGTATATGTTGAGAAAAACGTTCCTTTGGGGTGATCGCGAAAAGAAGACGCACGGTTGAAGTTAACGAGCCACCGCAACAGAGAAGGCTTCTACTGGAAAGGGCCAGGGGCTCGGAATAAGAATGTTATGTACACCAAGACAAAGGGCCTTGTATGGGTACATTATGTGTACGAAAGAAAGCCAAGTCTCGCGGCCGGTACCTCTTTGTCAAGGCCTCTTTGTCAAGGCCCGATTTATTGACGTTCAAGAACCATGAAAGATATACTTGTTGCGAAAAGGCACCATTTTCAATTCCTATTGCTCTGACAACGAACAATAGTTTTCCGCACTCGGCAAGATTTTTCTGTCTCCAACCCTCCCGAAGCCTGTTCTGGGCCACTTTTGCTAAACCAGTGAAAGCTAGTCCTATGGCTCCGACACTTGACCCGAATCAGTCAATGGTACCACCGACTTCAACCCCATTAAGTAGAAAGAAGACACACGGCTTCAACTCCATTAAGCAGAAAAAAGACACACGGCTTCAACCCCATTAAGCAGAAAAAAAGACACGGCTTCTTTAATTAAACCCCATTTCGTGAATGCTAATACGACCAGAGTGCACAGGCTGCACCCAAGAAGGAGTACCAGTACCACCAGTTCAATGACGCAACGGACAATAACAACAATCGCTGTGACTCTTACAATGACATTCAAGACCCAAGGGCACTTCCTTTCGAGTGTTCCAGACCTTACTTCTGTAACTATGGCAAAAAGACCCGAGACAAGACTGTCTGCAATGATCCCGAACTCTATTCTGAAGAACTTGATCAGGAGGATTTGATGAAGAACGTCAAAGACATTGATTGCATGGGCACTTAGGGGTGTACGGATCCTTAACAACAAGTATTCATTGAGCTGATTTTTATAGTATCATGTGGAGCTCTCTCTAGTTCCGACCAGTTTGATAATCAGGTTAAGCTTCAGTCCAATTAATTTCTTGGTAACAAAGAATATAGATCATGTAAGTAAGTCTCATGTAAGTAAAGTCAATTAGACCAAGATCCAGCTTGATGGTAGAATATTAAGGAGATTCGTTGGTTTGTTCTAAGCTATCACGAAAATAATAATGGAACGGCTCTGTAAAAGCGGTGTAGAGTCTTCCCTTACCATCTTTCTTTTCGTGAAAATGTTTGGTGCTCCATAAGATAAAGTTCTTCCTAGTGGAGGGTGATTCATAAATCTGACTGATAATCATTGTTTCCAGGTGCAAGAGGCGAACACTATGATTATGTTAGATTCTTGTGCACCGTTTTAGCCATGAAAAGTTCATTCAGCTAATTGGTTTATGGCTTTGTTTGATTAATTATTGAGCCGAAGCTACCATGTCGGGGTACTTTGGACATTAAAAGGCTATGCCTTTGAAACATCCCCCACAAACCTGGAATGTCGTTCAGTTAATCAGGGAGCGGGTTGTAGTATAGAATGTGAGGGTTCAGGCCACGAGCGTTTGTAAAGACATGTCGAACTGTTTGATAGAGAGGGGTCCACTTGCAGGGTGCCTGTGGGATAGAGAGTAACAGCGAGCGGTGGCTAAACTTAAAAGTAAGAAAGTCTGCCAGAGCGAAAGACGTTGGTATTCGGTTCGTGGTTACGGGTTTTAGACGGAAACTTGTCTTGCTCTTGATGACCACCATCTTCTTGGCATGCCCAGGTTGACTTTTGAAAATGGCATCACTAGTAATAAAAATATATATAACGAGAAAGTATTTGGTATTGTTAGTGATCAAATGGTGTTGGATCACTTGGTCTTGGATCACTTGGTCTTGGGTCACTTGGTCTTGGGAAAAGATGTGCTGTTGGATACAATCGTTCACATGTAGTTCGACACAATCGTTCGCATATAGTTGGATGCAAATTCCAGGGTGCAGAATGTCAATCTTTACTTGTGCCGGTGGCCATCCTATAACTTCCAGGGGTTCTTCGTAAACAAGGACTACTTGTCCAAAAACTTGAGGTGTGAACCAGTGGACTCATATTTCTTTACTCTGACTGAGGCTAAGAGTAACGAAAAATATGTCTTGAAACTCAACCAATCCCTGTATGGTCTAGTATATGGTCTAGCATTGGTTTAAAGCAAGCCCCAAATGTGCAGAAGCAAATTATTAATGAAGAAATCAGCAAGATGAGATTCAAACGAGCTACCAATTTTTGGGTTGTTCTGGAAAGTTTGCATGGGAGTACTTGTCGAAACCTGGGTTCTGTCCATAAACCTGTCAGACTCCACATTCCGGCCCAAAAAGCGGTCTGAATCCCGATTCCTCTCCTTCCCCCTCCTTTCTAGACCGTGGGCAGGGCTCATAAAACTCTCCATAAAACCCCTCGTGCTCTCCATACAGGTGGGCGCTTGAATGCCTAGTAGGTCCTCCTCATCATAGTAATGGTAGTTCTCATTCAAGCGACTGTAGACGGAATGTAGCCCAAACACACGCAGGAGAAAGGTCTCAGTGTGAGCCGAGTGGTCGTCTTCGTTTCCATGAAGAATTCATGACATGGGTATGGTGGAGTGTGCGTTTGCTAGTGGTGGAAGGCGTCAGACTCTGGCACGTGTCAAGTGTGAAGAGTGTGGAGCCGTGATAAAGCGCGCGGTCGTTATCGCCTGTGGTGTATAAGCGGGTGCGGCTGCTTCATCTGAGACATCCTGCTCATACCACAATCATCTCCATACGCCATACAATATACTCAAAAGAGTCTATACTCTATGATATGATACATTCTATATGCTATACACCGTATTCTATACACCGAATTCTATACACCGAATTCTATACACTATACACTATAATATACACTATACACTCTATAATATACACTATACACTATAATATACACTATACACTCTATAATATACACTATACACTATAATATACACTATAATATACACTATACACTCTATAATATACACTATACACTCTATAATATACACTCTACACAGTTAGATCCGCGATGGGCAGGGCATTACCCATAGAGGTATTATGAAGCCTACGACGTCTGTTCTGACAATGGCCATTCCAGAATGCCATCTCCTCAGTCACCATGGTATAAAGCACCAGGGTGGAATATGACAAGCCCAAAGTACCAGGATGTGTGTGAAGAGTTTGCCCATAAGCATCTATCAACAACCAGCTGAATACGTCAACTCCCCCGCTGACTACTTAAGTAGTAATTCTTTTTATATAGCAATACTGAAAGTAATCTATTTGCATTCCTAAAGCGGCCTCAATCTTAATTTAGGTACGGATCTCGATGTGGCATGGTAGTGGGGTGAAGCCGGGGGTGAAGCCGGGGGTGAAGCCGGGGGTTGCGAAAGCGAAGAAACACCCGTGCACCACGCTACCCCAGCAGAAAAAGGCCCAACGCAAACGACCTTTTTTTCATCGTGCGGAAAAAAGATTGGGTTGGTTGGAATCCTGGAATTCCGGAATTCACAGTGTATATTTTTGAGTCGACAATCTTTGCTTGGTGGACTTTTTTGGAGGTCTTGTAGTTGGACAATTCCGGCCGCGGCCCTCAATTCCGGTAAATTCCGGCCAAGCTATCGCACACCATAAAAGGATCAGGGCTCATAATTATTCATCATATTAGTATATCAGAAAAAGTAACTTAGTACATGAATGTTTCACAAGAATCCTACATAGACCACTATCTACTACCAGTATCTACAACACTGCTACCAGTATCTACAACACTGCTACCAGTATCTACAACACTGCTACCAGTATCTACAACACTACTACCAGTATCTACAACACTACTACCTGTATCTACTATACACCATACTAATATACTACATTATAATATCTTACCACTATTTATATTTTTTTGGCCCAAAACGGTTGTTTACATCTTGAATCAAGACATTTACTAGTATATGAAGTTACAAGTCCTATAGTATGTGTCATATAAACCAGTCAGAAACCAGTCAGAAACCAGTCAGAAACCAGTCAGAAACCAGGGATTTAGCATGCTTAAATGTGGAACTGTGACAAACTGTGACTCCTTCAATATGTACTGACTTTTCTCAAATCTATCTAAAAACCATCTGTGAATGAACATCGTAAACAGAGTACCTGAAGTAACAGAGTACCTGAGGTAACAGAGTACCTGAGGTAACAGAGTACCTGAGGTAACAAGAATCCAACAGGCCCTGTCTATAGTGGATCTAACACTAGTGCTGCGTCACATAGACAAGCTTCCTAAACATGCGCGACAAGCTAAACGGCACTAGTATTAGACATAGAGATTGACTGAGATTGGCTGAGACTGAGACTGAGACTGAGACTGACTGAGACTGAGACTGAGACTGACTGAGATTGACTGAGACTGAGTAGATTGAGTATCAGCGCGCAAGCATCCATCTCCACCACCAAAACCATCACCACCAAAACTACAACCACCAAAAAAAACACCACCATCAAAATCACCACACCACCATCAAAACCATACTACAACCAAAACCACACCACCGCCAAAACCATACTACAACCAAAACCACACCAAAACCACAACACAACCAAAACCAAAACCAAAACCAAAACCAAATGGACCACCGCGTAAATGAACTCAATGTGGGCACAGCAGAGGAGACGGCGGCTTTAGCTAAGGTCAACCCAGTGACCATGCCCAACCATTCGTTGGTGCTTGACCTCCAACAGCAGTACCCCCATGATTCCCGGTGGCGTCATTTCCGCAACTCCGACCAGTATATATTTGTCATGAACTGGATGCACCAGTGCCGAGGTTACCTCCGGCTCCAGAGCGAGGCGTTTGACTGTGATCTCTTTGAGATCGAGCTTTTTAGCTTGGTGTCACCTCCTCCCGTCGACGAGATGGTGTTATTGGTGAATAAGGTGAAACTAGCGTTAATCAGTAAGATCCATGGACGGAGAGTTGGGAGTTTGGCCATGTTTGAGCCGTTGTTCCGCCTTTATTTTGGACCTGACACGCCGTTGGGTCCCGGCGACGACAACGACACCGGCGACGACAACGACGAAGTCGTTGAAGTCGTTGAAGTTGACGAGAAACCAAAAGATGACAAAGTCGACGAAAATGATGAAGTCATTGAAGTCGACGAGAAATTAGACAAAGCTGGATCCAAACACGATCCCAAAACTGGGGGATTCCAAAAAATAACAAGATCTAGGACTTCCCAAAAGGGAAATACCCAAAAAAATACTGACCTCGCCCAAACCCTCACCTTTGACGATCTCTTCATCGACCAGAAAATTAGTGTTTTATACGTGTTGATGGAGGAAGTCACCCACTACGCGGACTTTAGAGAGTACCTCGTCAAAAACAACATGGCAGCAGATGTGTTACGTAGCACGTCGATCTACGAGGTGCCGCTCAAAAAGAATACGTCGCTCGGCGAGAGTTACCATCTTGTGTTCGACAACACGGCGCTCTACCGCAAAACGGTAACTGTGCCCGAGTTGGTGGTGCCCAAAAAACGGAGTCTTGCTCCGCTGGACCCCGAAGCGTCTTTCCCCGAGGGTCTGTTTGATGTGGTGGGCGTGAATTACGAACTCATCTATAACGATGTGTATGGGTTCAATGCATATGTGGCGCAGTTGTCCAAGAACAAGAAACTGAAGGAGAACAAGACCATGCTTGATATTTTGAAGCAGCCGCATTTTGTGTCCAATCTTTTCCTGGTGGAACTTAAAAAACGCAAGTTTCTTATGAGCAGAAAACGGGACCTTGAAATGAGCCGTCTCTTGGCCACACGCAAACGGTCGCTGCGCATTGAAGCTAAGGAGAAACAAAGGAGTTTGGAGGAGCAGAGGAGGAAGGAAGCCGAGTTGGACGACTTGCGGCTTGCACGGTCCAGGCGGGCCGAACGGGCGTTGCTGACTCGCAAGGTCAAGATGGACTTTACGGCTGGACTCTCACGGGAAGAGCGTCTTCTCCAGAGGAAGACCGAGAGGGAACAAAGTGTTCCTGTAACTGTTAAAGAAGAGACTTTTGGACTAGAGAATGGGCCAGGGGGAGTAACTATCAAAGAGGCTCCAGAAGTTGTGGAAGTACCAGAAGTTAGGGAGGTATCGGAAGTTAAGGAGATTCCAGAAGTTAAGGAAAATCCAGAAGCTAAAGCAGTTTCAGAAGTCAAAAAGACTCCAGAAGTTGAGGAGATTCCAGAGACTTCTGTTGCGCAACTAATATCTGAGACGGAACATGAAGTTGAATAGTCACTATTGCTCGATTCGTTGATGTGAAGAAACAAATGGGCCACTATTCAAACGCATTCAGAGGTTTTTCGTAGCATAAGAGTTAAGAACAATAGTCAGCAACCAAAAGTACCATTACTAGTACTGAGCATTAGTATAGTATAGTATAGTATAGTATATAGAATAGACAGTTAGTATAGATAAACCCGCACACCAGGAATTGGACAGGAACGAGACACTACACACTACACTACACACTACACACTACACACTACAATACACTACACTATATTGTTGAGAAAACAGCTCTTGCTGTTTCTCTTATACCGCAGGCACTCACGTGACTGCGGTCATGTGAAGGCTCACCTCATTATAAAAGGACAAGCTTCCGCTCTAATAAGAGTAACCGAAATATATATCAACTGAGGGAGGACAGACCAAGATGTCTCCCACACCAGACCCACCAATATTAATTAGTGCAGTGGCACTGATGTTCACCAATGACTTGGACTGGTTTGAATAGTTTTGGCGCGCTGGTTTGAGTGGTTTTGAAAAACTGTAAATAGCCCGATTCCTCCCTCTATATTTAGATGGATTTTGACTTGAATTGATTTTGGCTACTACAAGGCCTTAAGTCTTTTGAGGAAGTATGAACCACGACCCACTCCACTGAGTTTACAAGGTTGACATGTTATCCATTAGTATGGCATCTTAGAGAATCACACTTATAGAATGACATCCCATAGCATCATATAGTATGACATTAGCATGAATTAAGGAGTTCAATTCGTGTCAGTTCATGTCAGTTCATGTCAATTCATGTCAATTCATGTCATGTCAGTTCATGTCAATTCATGTCAGTTCATGTCAGTGCATGCTTTGTACAGCAATGGATGAACTTCATATCTGGTCCAACACCCACTAATTCCTCCTTCCGCTTTTCCTCACCTATTTCCTCTTTCCCTTTTTCGTCTCTTTAAGGGGAGCCGCATGGCACGTTCGCTTGACGTGCTGGAACAACTTGTTCCTGGAGGTGAAGGGTTCGTTGCACGTGACACACTTGATACCTGAACCACTGGGTTGTCTATGACCACTGGTTCATACAGATACAGACAGACATACAGACAGGCATACTATATGATATTATGGTACTGTGATACTGTATACTATGATACTCTGTACTATGATACTCTACATTATGATACTCTATACTATGATACCCTATACTATGATACCCTATACTATGATACCCTATACTATGATACTGTATACTATGATACCCTATACTATGATACCCTATACTATGATACCCTATACTATGATACCCTATACTATGATACCCTATACTATGATACTCTATACTCTTACTCTATACTATGATACCCTATACTATGATACTCTCACTCTAAACCCTACGGTCTCCGGATGAACATAGTAAATAGAGTACCTGACATTGCACAAGAACCTAACACTAGCTCCTTCATAACAAGCACATTACGAGGGTCTTCACGTTCCAAAATACACCCCAACTCAAACTCGTCGTATAAGTTTGTGGGCATGTCCTTCAAAGACTGCACAAACAAGTCCAACTTGGGGTAGTCGCCAATTGATTCCAACAACAGTTCCTTTTGCAGGTTTCTTTGTCCATAAGGATTTGCCTCCTAATGAGTAAAGCGGTTTCAGCTGCACTTTGTCGCCAAAGGTGCTGAGCGTTAGGATGGAGCACAGGAGGTTGGGAAAGGCCTTTTCCACCTCATGATTGATGATTTTCAGCTGGGTGACCGCCAACTTGGATTTCCTCCTCTTCACTTTTATGAATAAATCCATATGTATGTTTATTAGATCTAGGATTTAAATAGTAGTTAAATGTATGAACTTATGGTGTACGGGTGTATATATCCACTGTGTTAGATCCATCTAAAGAAGTTGCATCTGAAGAAATATCATGGGTGTGAGTTCCATGATGTGAGGTCCATGATGTGAGTTCCATGGTGTGAGTTCCATGATGTGAGTTCCATGATGTGAGGTCCATGGTGTGAGTTCCATGGTGTGAGTTCCATGGTGTGAGTTCCATAATATAAGTCATGATGTGAGTGCCATGATGGATGACTACATCTTGAGTAATATCCGTCAAACCAGAAACCAGCACGTTTGATACTATGAACGGTAGAGTAGTGTATCCTAGTATGGTAGTGATTATGGCACTCTCTCAATGGGTTCCATACACATAAGATATGGGATATAGATACTTGAAATCTGATAATCCTCGGAACAAAACTGACCTTAGTTCAAGCTGGTTCAAGTGACCTTAATTCAAGCTGGTTCAAGTGACCTTAATTCAAGCTGGTTCAAGTGAGCTCAATTCAAGAATTGGTGGCACCCACTATGCTTCCATGTGACAACTGTGTAGGTAGAAGACAGAAGTAATGAAGATATCTTGAGTACAGAGGTGCGTTCCTCTTGATTCGTACTCTCAATCTTATAATTCCGTGCACTCTAGAATGCCTCTTGAACTTGGTCGGCTCAGATAATCCCAAAAGACTGAAGACTCTGGTCCCTCTAGACCGTAACTCTGGAATGGTCCCTCTAGACCGTAACTCTGGAATGATACCTCTGGAAAAGTACCTCTGGAGTGGTAACTCTAAAAGCACTGTAACTCTTGAATGGTACCTCTAGAATGGTAGCTCTGCTCCAAAACTCTTTAGAATGCAAACTCTCTAAAGCTCCTTAAACCTGCCTCTCCATTGTCAACTAGAACACTCAAAATTCTGTAGAATAGTTAACTCTAGTTAGAGTCCAGAAGAGTTGAGTCCAGAATGGTTGAGTCCAGAATGGTTGAGAATGTCTCTAGAACCTAAACTCTTACAATTGGCTGGAATAGTTAACTCTAGAATGATAAACTCTCAGAACACTTCAAAATGTACTCTCTCAACACTTAGCTCTCTGACTTAGCTCTCTCACTTGGCTCCCTCACTTGGCTCCCTCACTTGGCTCTCTCACTTGGCTCTCTAGACTCCCAGACGGTCGAATTTGAATCCATCCCCGGCCTTAAATTCACTCAAATCAATTAGTTAACTTGGAACGCTCACAAGTTCAACTCCTCCAAGATGTGGCTGGCCAACGTCTTGTAGTTCCAAGTGTTTCCCAACGTCTTCTTGAACTGCACTCCGTAGAGCCCCACAAGCGGCACCTTGACGATGTTGATTTCGAACTTCAAAGGCGTTTTCTTGGTGGGCTCGCTGGCAACATCTTCCTCGCCGCCCAGCGCACGCCTGTGGATGTTGCGGTGCTCGATTCTAGATGACACAAGCATATCGCTTCCTCCGCCCATGTCGCCGTTGATGGAGTCGTAAGAGTCGTCGTACGTCATCTTTTGCATCTGCGCGAGTGTCTCCTCGTCAATTTCGCCGTCGTCCAAGTCCTGCGTGCCCAATAATAATCGGTTGATCTTGGCTGCAGCTGGTGTGCTGGGAGGAGCCAAGTTCTGAGACCCGTTCTTTTTGCGGTAGTTCTGTAGGAACCCTTGGCCAATGGAGAACTTGCGCCGGTGGCCCAGACTGGTCAGACTGGTGTGCCGGTGGTGGCCTTTTCCGCCCGTGGGTGAAGCTGCTGAGCTGTTGGTATTGATAGATCCTTTTCTGCTGAGCTGCCGGGGCTGGTTGGGAGTCACCAAATGAGGCACTTGCTGATCGTTTCCGCTTTCGGGCGTACTTGCTTTTTCCAACGATTCTGCCGATGTTTTGAACGCATCGCCATAAAGATTGCGCTCCTCACTATGTTCATCCAGTCTGTACTCGTCAATGATGGTCGAGGCGGTGGGCGTTTCATCGTCCCGTTCCTTGGACACCAAGTTGGTGTGCACACACAAAAATCCGCCCTTGACTTCCTGGAACTTGACCCCAAGGTTGCTCAAGACCCGGAGAATGTTGTAGCGAATCACAGGCAATGGTTTGGTGGAGGTGGTCTGCACACTGAAGAAGCCCTTCAAGAAGAGCGTTTTCGGGTACTCGATCGAAGGCATGCTGTTCTTTCTGGAATGGTTGAACTGCTCGATGATCTGGTCCTCACTAAGGCTTGGCACTTGTCTGCGTTCAGCTTCATCTAGCACAATATCATCGAATGTCGTCACGTTGTCTGGAGCCGCACTGTCGATGCCATCATCGCTGTTTTGCGCGGCCATGCTATTGGGCAATGCAGGCTGGTTGCTTCCCCGGTAGTAGGACGAGTCCTTGCGGGCATGGGAGCCCACGGATTTCGCCCTAGCCGTGGGATGAAACCGATTGACGGCCAACAAGTTGCTTCCATCTCCGTTGGTCTTGTTCAGAGACTGAGCGGCATCGCTGGAGCCTTGGTTGTTCATAATGTTTGGCAAAGGAGGCAAGTACTCCACGGGTATAAAACCATGCGACTTGCCGGTGGTGGAATGTGACCGGTTGTGGGTCCGGACCCCGGGAGGTTCTTTGCGGGTGGGCTTTGTCTGTGGCTTATGCACCTCTGCGTCGTGAAGATGAGACTTAGAGCTGTTGGACTTCTCCTTGGCCGTAACCTTCATGCTGACTCCGCGCCGCATCAATGGGTCCTTGACATTGGCATAGGCCAGCGCATGAGGGGCTGGAGTGCCTGGAGATAAGAGTTCGTCGTCTTTATTCCCAGAAACCTCTGTGACTTTGGTGGGCAGCATATCAGGCAGAGCAGAGCCCGACTTCTTGGTGGACATTTTGCGCAAGAGCGAATTGAACCCTTGGCCACGGCCGGCATTGGGGTCCAACGTGCTGGTGTATGCAGATCTCTGTGCCCTTTGTTGTTGTGCATAGTCGTCGTAAGCAATAGGGCCTGCATCTTCCGTAGTGCTGGTTGTGCTTGGAGTATGCGCTTGTTCCGGCACTTGGATGACGGGCTGTGGCTTTGGAGGAGGCGACAGAACGGCTTCTTGCGTGACAGCGGGGCTTGGGTATGGCGCCGTCGTGTTGGGAGAGGGGCTTCCCTGGAGAGACGAAGTTCTCGTGTGGGAATATTCTCTTTGCTTTGGCACGGGCGGTTTGATGGTAGGAAGCTTCTGTGCGTCCTGCTCCGCCTGCTGCCGCATTTGAGACTTGTACGCCTCCTCCTTGGCCTTCTTTCTCTTTCTCATTTCGTCCACCAAGTAGTATATCGATACCAACGGATGGTATCCAAACGTAGGGTCTGGGATTCCGTGTTGGATCGCCCGCCCCAGTTTGCTGGCCTTGTACCAGTTATCGGAACACAACTGGTAATCTGGGTGGGTCACGATTCTAGTGAGTTCTTCAGTTAAAGACGACACCGAGCCCAAGTCAAACGACGAAATGGTCTGGATAATCTGAGGATCCAAGGGCAATGTGAGTGGAACCCGTTTGGGAGTGTAGCTGGGGGCGGCGTACTCGTAGCCGGTGTTCATCCAAGGATGTTGCATGACTTCGGCCAAAGTAGCACGTTTAGAAGGATCCACAACAAGCATTCTGGAAAGCAATGAAACACAATCCTTGGAAATGAAGGATGGATACTCCACATTGCCTTTTTTGATCTTCTCGTGCAATGCAGGAACCACTGGATCGTCGAAAGGCACTTTACCACAAACCAACACGTAAAGCACCACCCCAAACGACCACACATCCACCTCAGGACCAGTATAAGGCTTTGCACTCAATAGCTCCGGAGCCGCAAAATACAAAGATCCACAGTAGGTCTTGAGCAAATGGTTGGGCATGTAGAGGTTGGAGAGTCCAAAGTCGATGATTTTGATTTCTCCCTTCTGGTTGATCATGATGTTCTCGATCTTCAAGTCACGGTGAACAACATTATTCTTGTGACAATAGTCAAGGGCCAGCGCAATGCCCCGGGCAAACTTGCGGGCATACTTCTCGTTAAGAGATCCATGAGAAACAATGTAGTCAAGCAATTGTCCACCTTCAACATACTCAAAGAGCATATAGTAATGATTGGACATTGGAACCATTTCATATAAACGGCAAATGTGCGGGTGGAAGAGCAACCGCCCCAAAGCACCTTCCCGAATTGTTCTCTTATCACGACCCACCTCCTTCTCGAATTCCTTTTGGCGAAGGTTAGCCTCTTCTGCAGACCTGAGAGGAGGGTCGTTGGCGTGGGCTCTTTGGTATAATTTCGCCGCACGGGGAACAATCTTTACCGCACACTTTTCGTTGGTGGTGTTGTGTCTTGCCAACTTGACTTTACCCATAGAGCCTGCTCCGATAGTACGGATAAAATCCCAATCGCCAATGGACTTCCGGTGAAACTGCTGCTGTTGCTGTTGCTGCTGCTGAGCGTCTGAAGGTTGGGCATTTGACGCGTTGCTGGAAGGGGGGACATTTTGGGACGCCGAGCTTTGGGGGTTCTGGCGTCCATAGTCTTGGTTCTCTTGTTGCTGCGGAGAACGCAGTTGTTGCGGTTGGCCAAAAGGGGCCGGGGGCAACAACTCCTTCTCAGTGGGATTTCTCGAGGTGGAAGGAGCTCTATTCATGCCGGATTGACTCAATTGACGGGAGGGAGGACGGCCGGAGCTAGAAGACCGAGGGCTCGAGAAGTTCTGTGGCCCCGAGGTTTCCGAGGTTTTATGGTCCAAGTTCTTGGGATCCAAGTTTCTAGATTCCGAGGTTTTATGGTCCAAGTTCTTGGGATCCAAGTTTCTAGATTCCGAGTTTCTAGGGTCCAAGTTTTTGGGCTGTTGCGGAGATGCATCCGCTTCTGATGAGTCACGGCCAGGGTTGAATGCACTTCTTAGCATCCGAGGAGTTGCCGGCTGGTTGGTATTGGATGTGCTAGACAGCCGGGAAGAAACGCCTTGTGTTTTATCCATCAATTGGTAGAAATTGAGGACAATGAGAGCACGTCAAGGAAGGTTGGAGTCACAGAGACCACTTCTCCACAGGTATATGGATCACAGATACGGCTTCTCCACAGATATATGGGACGTGAGGCCAGTAGGACACTTGAAACAATAATATAAGAACTCTCGAAGCACTCCAAAAACAAGTACAATGGGTTGCTTATTCAGATTAAGACAACACGGTACGGGCCGGGAGTTTGCGTAAGTGGGCCGGAAAAGGGAAATGCAGTTATAGAAAATAATAAAAGAAGGCTCCGAATCAGCGCAGTGGGTATGAGTCGGAGGACGACGAAAAGGGCCGGTCAGTATCCCAGAAGGTTCTATTTGTAGCTCAAGCGAGGTTTATCTGGGGATACGTAAGTTGCGTTTGTTTTCCGATTTTTTCTTTAGGCCGCGCACGCCAGAGGGAGGCTGGTTTCAGAGTAGCAACTTTTGCGGAAATATGTGGTGGTAAAAGCCTGGGAAAAAAGGGGCACCGTGAGCCTTGGCTACCGGTCCATTTTTGTGCGCCCGTCGCTCCGCGTGTGTGAAGCGTGTGACAAGGCTGACGCAGCGATCTTGGCCGTGATTCCCCCTCTGCTGTAATTTCGAAGGGATGAACTTGGGCCAAAAATAGCTTGCTAATTAGATGCCAATCCCCTAATTGAAGATTAGAATTTGGGTACTGATAAATGGGATATCAGTAGGTTATGTGTTATTAATTGGGCGGTTGATTGACTGTTGATTGGTTGTTGATTAACTGTTGATTAACTGTTGATTAGACTCCTTATTGGGATACCAAAATTGGCTGTAAAAATTTGTTTTTTTGATATGCTGATGATATGGTAAAGGGGAACGATTAAACCTGATATACTGTAAGGCTGTTAAAACGTGCGATAACGTAATATTGTGGTAAGGGGAATGGGAATGTGATCGATAGTTAACTATACTGCCTGAAGTGATACTCCGTGAGGTGGTACTGCGTGATGTGGTAATAAGCTGCAAGAAGGAAGGGGGGATCCCCTCTTTATATACCCTGATTTGCCACTCTAGACTCACGGAATACGTTGAAGTAAGGGGTAGGCTCCTGCTAACGACTGCATTGTTGTTTGTACACTACTTTGGGCGTCCTTGCATGCTCCATGATGCATGCTACTTCAGATATCTGGAACTTTTGCCGCAATGCACGTACGAGCACAGACACTCGCTGCAAAAGTGCTAGACGGGGGCACTCGCCACATGACTATACTAGGATACATACGGCCTACAATGCACCTAATTTCCGCGTTTCAACTCTACGTCTTCTGTGCGCAATGTACGGCCTCCCGCAACAATTTGCATTGCTTGACGTTTCATGTATGGATGGAGACATGCTTATCTGTGCGTGTGCAGCCAACACACATACGTTTCAGCCTACGGTGTTTGTAACTGGAGGTTTACTATATAAGAGGGTGGATCTCCCCGACTTTGCAAGACAATAAAAATAGAGTCATCCCCGACAGAAGGTATTCGACGCAGCCTGGGTTTCATACAATGCACAATAAGCTTAATTTAAGGTTTGGCGCGCCTGGGCCGCTAATCATGAAACATCTATAGATCAAAAGCTACATGAACCACAGGGTCTCATAATCCAAATTTTTCAGAGCAAAAAAATCACTGTTTCTTGTATTGCGGCAGTCAAAAAATGACCGGTTTTTTAGTGAATAACAGGCTATAAACTAACCCGTACATCTCACTGTTCTACAGTATGTCTTGACGCAATATATATTCATGAGGTTCTGTTAAATTGTTGAAAGGTTTGATGGAGATCGCACCCTAGATCTAACAGGTTCAGTGCTTGTGGTGTTTCAAGTGAGATTGGTACTCCCAGGTGTAACCGAACAACACAACAGCAATGGCAAGGTGGAGCAAAGGCTTTCCAGAGGCGTTGTCGCCATCAAAGTATGCAGCCTTGTACTTTCCCCAAGGAGTGGTTGGCTTCTTGGCGGCAGGAGCAGCTCCGGTTGGCAACTTCTTGTAGAAGGAAACAACCTCGGCCATTCTCTTGGCGTTTGGGTTGGACCCGATGTTCTGCGGTTAGTACTGTCATTGTTGGCAAGGGAAAATCTTGAATGAACACGTGTGGAATGATGGATTGCAATTAGTTGTGATGAAATGTTCATGGCACTTCATGAATAGTTGATGGGCCTTTGATTGGCTATTGATGGACTCTTCATGAACAGTTGAAGACGGTTCAAAAAGGATACAAAATTGAACCAATCAGGTCAGGCATTAAAAGACTCAAGAGATCAAAAAGCCAAACTCACTCAAAGGTTCATTGAGATGAATTTAAAAACAGGTCACATGAACTTCAGGTCATTGCTCGGGACTAATGGTGGTCATCCCAGTACCAGGCCAATTCCTTTAGTTCTTTAACTTTGGTTCGGTTCTTGAGACCTTGACCTTATAATCCCCTGCTGCTTTGGGTCCTGTTACTTGACTTTATGTTTCAATATCATCCTCGTTGTTGTTGCCCTTTAAACATAGGACAATGGTACATGTGGGTGGGACTTAAATGGACAAAGACTTGGACGTATTTGAGTGAGCAGAGACTTGGACAGATTTGATTGAATGAAGACTGGACAGGGACTTGAACGGATTTGAACGAATTTGATTGAGCGGAGACGTGACTCTTCTACTTTCTTGTTGTTTCTGGAATTGCGCCTGGTGTTGATGATGTTCCCGCCTCGTGTTTTGACGCCGTGAACATTCTGAATTTCGATTGCCGCATTAGGTAATCAGCGGCCAGCTCAAATTAACATACCTTTGCCGAGGCAATCTTTGGTGGAATCAAAGTAGACAATTGTCTTCTGACGATAAAAGACATGGTGCTGAAGTACAAGTACTGTGTCGAGAAGGATTCGAAACTCGGTTTTTTCCAGTGCGCGAGACGCCCTCTCATTCGCTGGGTTATATGCCGGATTCTAGTTTATATAGGCCCATTATCTTTAACCCACCAAAGCCCGTACTAAATGCTCTTGATATGAGATTGATACTATAGTAGACACAACGGAATGTATAAATGGTCCTTGATGTGTATACGATACTGGGCCATTATTGTGATCACGTGCGCGGTCACGTGACCTCGCCTACAAAGATTAACCTATTATTATTTATTACCTATAATTAATCAGATTCACTAATGTACAACACTGTTGTTAGTATAAAGCCGTAGCAAGTATCAGATTCAATCCAGATATTTAAATATTCAGATATCCCGATATCCTGATATCCAGAGTCAATCCTGATATCCAAATATCAGTATCAATATTGATATCCAGATCAATATCCAGACCAATACTTAGATTAATAAAACGCTCTTTCCAAACATACCATTGTTTCCCCTTATGAACACGTCGCCGTAGCTTTTGATCTCGGTGGACTCCACGAACTCCTTGGCGGATTGCAACACCACATTCATGTAACCATCGATGCTTTGCAAATCGCCTTGGTACTCCACGCCATTATGAAGCTTGACAGTCACGGCACTGCCTATGATGGAGCTTAAAAACTTGGTAGGGTCTGTTTTGACGTCGGACATTGTTGGTGGATGGAGGGTTTGGTGAGGGCAGATAAAAAAGAGTTGTCGTGCGATGCTCAATTCCGCGGCACTGGTTTCATGTCAAGGCCCAAAATAGCCACCGAGACACTATGAACTGATGAGTACCGAAATTGTAATTAGAAAGTTTTCGACAGACATCAATTTCAGCCAGCAAATTTTAAATCACTAATTTTTTGTTAAATCCCCTCAGGGAACTGCATGTAAAACCACCCAATCAGTAAAAGAGGAATGGAGCAGATCCCACACATAATTCAAGGTGAGCCAATGAAACAGATCTCAGACAATTGAGTCGTAGCGTACCCACTTAAGCGAAGTTGCTTAATCAATTAGTATGGCCTCATACTCAAAAAAAAAGGTAAATTGCGATTAACCTTTCAGTCCTTGACATCGTGTCACGTGCCATTCGATAGCAATGAAGAGTTGTTCGAGTCTCGAAGCTCGGTTCAACGCCGGAACTCCACACGACTCCAGCCATCATGGGTCATGTGACATCAGGCTCCCATTGAATAATCAAGCCCCCGAACCTACAGCCGGGAGGACCCCCCTTTTTATATGACAGCCACAACCCGAGTATGTGGGCGTGCGACATTTCGTGGTTGTTGCAGCTGCAACAAGGATGCTATGCATGAGTGCTCGTTTCAGCCCAACCCGCGCCAGTGCTCCACACGATGCAGCGCACTAAGCCTACAGCAAGTAGCATTAGGTGATCCAGCGACACACAGAAAGCAGCATGGGTGATATGCAGCCCTTGTCGGGGTCAAATGCAGATGCATCCGGGCGACACACTGCAGGCAGCAGCACGACTGGCGGCAATACCCCAATCAAGTAAGCGACACTTCACGAGCTGCGCATGGATCTGCGCCCGTAGCAGCGAGCGTCCTGCGCGGGATCAGCACGTGACGATTGTTTACACGAGTTGTCCTTAAAAAAAAGTACAAAAAGTCCCCACTGCGCTCCCTTTCACCCACGCCACCTACACTCACTATGGATAAACTCAAGGATGTAAGTACTCCCAACAACCCCGGCACAGCGAAAACCATATACTAACCTCAGAAACTTAACAGCTTGAAATTGGATGCCGAAAAGTGGCAGGAGAAGTCGGACGAATTGGCCGACAAAATCAAGGAGTTGGAGCAGGAGAACTTGGAGAAGGACCACCAGATCCAGGCGTTGACCAGAAAGAACCAGGTCTTGGAGGAACAAGTGGAGAAGTTGGAGGCTGACGTGACGGAGATTAAGGAGACCGCCGACCAGTCGCACTCGTTGAAGACGTCCAACGACAACTACACCAAGAAGAACCAGGTGTTGGAGGAGGAGTTGGAGGAGGCTGACAAGAACTTGAAGGAAACCACGGCCAAGTTGAGAGATACCGATATCAAGGCCGAGCAATTGGAGAGAAAGGTTGCTTCGTTGGAGTCGGAGAAGGATGAATTAGAGAAGAAGTACGAGGAGTTAACCGTCAAGTACGGAGACGTCCAGCAAGAGTTGGAAGAAATCAGCCAGCAATTGGAATCGATTTAGGACCCCACCATAGAGTGTTAATTGATACCTGCCGTAGGCCCATGCCATGGCCAGAACCACCTGTACCGCCTTTACCTGTACCACCCTTATATTCTACATTCCCATAGTCTACCATACTCTACACTCCCATACTGTACCATGCTCTACACTCCCATACTATACTATACTATACTATACTACATTCTACACTCTACATCCCTTCAATATGCTCTCATTGTATGATTGGTTGTTCGAATGGTTATTGCAACCGCGTTTCATGATTCTCGCGCACTCCACACTCTTATACTTACAGCCATTCTCCCTGTGCAACCTCCACCACACTGTGCCACGGTGTCCTTAACCCCGCCCCAACCCCAGCTACTCAATCCTCAAGCCCCCGCATCTGCAGCCAGAAGCACAAACCCACTCGTACCTGCAGCCCTTGCTCGTTTAGCCCCTGAACTCCTCACCTGTGGACAATATAAATGGAGCCTCGCGCCCCCCTCAGCCAATTCCTGGCCCACCTTATTGACGAGGACTACGACGTCTCACGCTCCCACCGAGACTCCCCCCACCGAGACCCCCAGACATTCGATGGCGACGAGTCTCTGCAAGAGCAGCGGGACCGGGGCGTTGGAATGCGTGTGCAGCACGACTACTTTGATCCGGGAGAAAGAATTCCTTCCTATGAATCTTCCCAGGAACAGGAGAATTACCAGCGGCATGTTGGGCGTGCACGGCTGGCGCCGGATGTGACCTGCCCTGGGCCTGGTGGGATTGCAACTCAGCAGCGAGACGACTTGACTCGCGTTGGGTCCAGAAGCCGTGCTCGGGACTTCGAAATGCCGCGGATCCGGGAACGGGACCCGACCCAGAGCCCTGTGAGAGGCGGCCGCAAAACATTGAAGACATTAGGGTTGAAGTTCCTCAATGCCCGCCAGCACTTTCTCTTGGCCGCATGTAGAGACTTGTCGCTAGCGCAGTGTGTGATTGGGCTCTCCAAGTCGTGGTGGCTCATCTTCCGCAACGAGCTAGATACCCAGGCCACGGAGGTGCTCACGTCGGCACGAACCTCTGAGCACTTTCTCACAGGGCTCTGGTGTATTGTGGCGGGCTACCTCCTGTACTCGGTGCTTGACGGGCTCATGGTACGGTGGATTGTCAGTTATACCACCACGGGGTCTATTGTGCGCATGGCCACGATGTCTGCCATCATTGTGGTGATTGAGAGCTACTTGGTTTCGGCACTCTCGGCTGAGGGCTATAACTATGCGCTTCATACGTGGATCTTGATCAGTTGTGCGCTCACGGTGACGTACATTATCCAGAACTTCATCACATCTAACATCGACCTCAAGGGCAAGTACCGGCCGCGCTTCTTTGACTTCTACAACATTGTTGTGTTTGCAGTTGTGCCTGTGGGGATGGCCAGTTTCATCACCATGATTGGGTTGCTCCGATCGCTTTTGATTCTACGGCTCGACATCGACCAGCACGGAGTCATCAAGTGAAGAAATGAGGATGGAGAGACAAAAAAAACAAAAGAATCGAATTGAAAAAGATCACACGAATCGGATTGAAGAAGATTACAAGAATCGGATCGAAAAAGATGCACAAAAATTTGAAAGATCACAAAAATCGAATTGAAAAAAAATCACAAAAATCGAATTGAGGAATGAACATCAAGACAAAATAATGAAATGAAAAGGAATGAAGATGAAGAGGAGTGAACAGATCAAAGATCGAAAATGAAAAACTTAGATGAATAAGAGTCTGAAAATTACTGTAATTATTGAGAATAATCTGATGAGATGACATGTGAATGAAGATGAAGATGAGGATCTGAAAATAATAAAATGAACTGAATGAAGATGAAAATCACTGAAAATGATTTGATGAAGAAGTATCAAGAGTGAAATGAAGATGTGGTGGAAGATAAATGTGCAGATGCATGACTGATGTGGCATGAAGACATGAAGACATGAAGACATGAAGACATGAAGACATGAAGACATGAAGACATGAAGACATGAAGACATGAAGACATGAAGACATGAAGACATGAAGTCATGGAGTCATGGAGTCATGAAGACATGAAGACATGAAGACATGGAGTCATGGAGTCATGTTGGTCACCTGCATATATTGGGGAGCGCGAAGGAAAAAACCAAGTAGCGACACACCACTAGTCCGATACTCCAGAGCGCACCTCAAACAGCTAGTCGACAGCACCATGGGAGTACATATCTTTGGAAAGTCCATCAAGCACAGCTCTCTCGTTCGCATTGGGCTTGCCAAGCGGATCTTTGGAGTCGGGCAGAAAACCGCACAGGAGATTTGCGCGCGGGTGGGCATCTACCCCAAGATGAGAATGAACCAGCTAACGGAACCGCAAGTGATGGCCATCAACAAGGAGCTTTCGGACTTGACGATCGAAGGCCACCTCAAGCAAAAGATTTTGGAGGACATTCAATTCAAAAAGAATATCGGGTCGTATGCAGGTAATAGGCATGCCAGCGGGCTTCCGGTGCGTGGACAAGGAACCCGCAACAACGCCTCCACTGCCAAGCGGTTGAACCGTCTCGACCGCAAGTTCAACTAATGTATATAGCCTATCAATAAGCATACTGTTCATACTGTTCATACTGTTCATACTGTTCATACTGTTCATATTGAGTCCAATCGAGTCCATACCCACTACATACTATATCTCTACTACGGTCCATACTATGAATCTACTCCAACCCATACCCACTCCATACCCACTCCATACCCACTACTCCATACTACATGGACACAGTAAAGTGCTCGCTAGTAATGGTAGTCAAGTACAAGTATATAGAGGTCCAGCATTTTAAGGTGTGTGGTTATAGTATATATAGCCAGACCATACTAAATATCAATGACTACATACTGTATAGAGTTTACTTACTAACATGGTACTAGAGGATTACAAGACTACAGGAATAGAGCACTACAGGAATAGAGCACTACAGGAATAGAGCACTACAGGAATAGAGCACTACAGGAATAGAGCACTACAGGAATAGAGCACTACAGGAATAGAGCACTACAGGAATAGAGCACTACAGGAATAGAGCACTACAGGAATAGAGCACTACAGGAATAGAGCACTACAGGAATAGAGCACTACAGGAATAGAGCACTACAGGAATAGAGCACTACAGGAATAGAGCACTACAGGAATAGAGCACTACAGGAATAGAGCACTACAGGAATAGAGCACTACAGGAATAGAGCACTACAGGAATAGAGCACTACAGGAATAGAGCACTACAGGAATAGAGCACTACAGGAATAGAGCACTACAGGAATAGAGCACTACAGGAATAGAGCACTACAGGAATAGAGCACTACAGGAATAGAGCACTACAGGAATAGAGCACTACAGGAATAGAGCACTACAGGAATAGAGCACTACAGGAATAGAGCACTACAGGAATAGAGCACTACAGGAATAGAGCACTACAGGAATAGAGCACTACAGGAATAGAGCACTACAGGAATAGAGCACTACAGGAATAGAGCACTACAGGAATAGAGCACTACAGGAATAGAGCACTACAGGAATAGAGCACTACAGGAATAGAGCACTACAGGAATAGAGCACTACAGGAATAGAGCACTACAGGAATAGAGCACTAGGGGATTACGAGGCTATGACTATAAGATTAGAAGACTAGAGGTCCAGAGGACTAGAACATTATGACTATACGATTATATGACTATACGATTATATATGTCTATGTCTATGTCTATGTCTATGTCTATGTCTATGTCTATATGAATAGAACACTAGAGCACTAGAAGACTAGAGCACTAGAAGACTAGAAGACTAGAAGACTAGAAGACTAGAAGACTACAGGACTACAGGACTACAGGACTACAGGACTACAGGACTACAGGACTACAGGACTATATGAGTATCTCTATGAGTATCTCTATGAGTATCTCTATGAGTATCTCTATGAGTATCTCTATGAGTATCTCTATGAGTATCTCTATGAGTATCTCTATGAGTATGTCTATATGAAAAGGTCTAGCAGACTATGACTAGAGAACTAGACAACTATGTCGTGACTATCTGTACGAGTATGTCTATGGCAGATCCACCATATGTAGTGATCTACCTATGGAGGTATTATTAAGTCTCTCTGCCCCATGCTAAAAAGGGCTATTGCACTGTACCAAGACATTCGGCCATCGACAATTATGGCCTCTTTTTCGAACATTCCAGAACAACCCCCACCTTTTTTCTGGTGAAGAGTTTTTCACTGCTAGGTTTCTCTTCAATTGGTATATAAACTGTACTGGTTCCTTGGTCTGGGGAACCATCAACGAACAAAATAGATAACTTGTATATAACTTGTATATAACTTGGTATATAACTTGGTATATAACGTTCAACAAGAATCTAACAGTCTACACGAGTATGTCTATGATTATGTCTCAATGACTAGAGGATTAGTGGAAGAGGATTAGTGGAAGAGGATTAGTGGAATAGTGGACTGTGACTACATAGTAACAGAGTCCCTGAAGTAACAAGAATCTAACCAAGACATACATTACAGTCAAGACCTCTTAAAACAGATATACCCGGCATGGATCTTGATGTACAATTTTCCAAGCTTACCGCAATATGTGCAAGCTTTACCAATACTTATGAGTTCAAAATGGGACAACAGCGGAACTAGGAAAAGTGGAGGCTCTTCCCAAATCAATTCCCCTTTCAGTATTGGCTTTTTTCGTATAAAGTTCTTTTCCTCTTTCGGAGCTCATACCTAACTTCACTGTATCTGGTAGACAGAGGTGGGGAGTCTCCTTCGAGACAATATCCTTTGCATAGCTAAATTGTTCGACGGGTGTATTCGGCACAAGTCCAAGCTTTTGGAGAGGCATCTTTACTCCTTCCTTTACTCCTTCATTTATTCCCTTCCTTTAGTCCTTCATTTATTCCCTTCCCTTACTCCTTCATTTATTCCCTTCCTTTACTCCTTCATTCATTCCCTTCCTTTATTACCCCCCTTTATAATTATGTCCCCTTTATTCCCCCCATTCATACGTATGTCTCCTTTATTCCCTCGTGTTTAGATTTTATGTAAGCATGGAGGTCGTGGATCCCCAGAGACTCGGTCGACGGATCCTCTCCATAGACCAATAATAGAGTCAACAACTTCCCTTTCATGCGGGACATATTCCACATGCGTGCATGTTACCGGTAGAGTTCATTTCCTTTTGAACTATGACATAGTAGCTGTTAGATCCACTATGGATAGGGCCCTGCCTATGAAGGTATTATGAAGCCTCTCAGTCCGATTGTTCCATTGGCGATACGGCGTTTGGCCATGTATGCACGAAGTGCTCCGATGGCTCCTTTCGAATATTCTAGAACAAGCCGTACCATTGTTCTAGTGGAGAGTTTTCCGCTAACACGTTTCTCTCAAAGTTATATAGGCCACCTCGGTTCCTCTCTTTGAGGAACCATCAACGAATATAAGAAGTTAGGCATAGACGGAGAGTATTAAAGAACCTAACAGTAATGGTGATATATGAAATAAAAAAAATACAGTAATGGTGATATATGAAATAATTCCGGAGCCATTTCCATAGTAAACCGTCTATTATACTTCTTTTAGTTTTTGAAATACCTATAGTGTTTTTCAAAACTATTCAACCCAGCGCGGCAAAATTTGTTGAGCTTTGCCATCCACTAACGCATAAACGATAAACTGGAGCGGTTATTCTTGTCTGTATCTAAACTATACTAAGAACTCGCATAAAATCCAGCGTCGTCCTCTCCCTCTGGATCGTTTTTCGCCCACTCCCTTTTTCGCGGGACGTCGTCCACCCATCGCACATTCCTGCATATAACTGTTCCTGCTTACATGCAGTCACATGGAACGTAGTACATCCCAGATGTACTGATTCTTCACGTTCAACAAAATTAAACAAACCAATAATTCAAAATGTTTCGTACCCCTTCGTACAGCCTTTCAACCCAAATGGACAAGTTGCTGTATACAGGATAGCAAGGAAACCTGTTCTGTTCTGTTCTGTTCTGTTCCGTCCGTTTTTCACCCTTGATTGGTATGTAAGAGCTTAACAGTAGCAGGACCTGTTAGTCTTATGATGGACGTCTTCCTTAAGTCCTATAGTTTATCATGGTATGTATTGAACCTAGAATAGACGAGGAACTCCCTAATTTATCCAAGGGAGGAAAACCTCACTGTTATATACACTGGTTGTATGCAACCCTGTATATACATGAAACATCTGCACGTTATATGCAAGTGTTACCCGACCGGGATACCTTGCATCTCAGTATCCTTGTGAAATCGTTTCCTAACATGGTACTGCAAGACTTCTGTCCCAAATGTAGCACCATATGAGGCAATCCTCCAGATTTAATCCTCCAGATTTAAGATTTCTGAATATTGAATTCTAGTAAAAGTTGGTGTGAAACATTACGCCATTTGGTTTGAACCATTCTGTCTTTTTGGTTCGAACCATTCTGTCTTCTCGGTTTGAACCATTTTGTCACGCTGGTTTGAACCATTTTGTCACGCTGGTTTGATAGTTTTGAAAAACTCTGTATATAACACTCGATGTGTTAACTCCATTATATGCAGGACGCTGCGTATAAAGGCATTTTGAAGCTTACGACATCCGATCCTAACAATGGCCGTGATACGAAGCTTACGATAGCCATCATTGTCACGATGGCTTCTCGAACATGCCAGAACAATCATCATCTCTTTTCTGGTGGTAAAGAGTTTTTTGATACCACGTTTCTCTTCTTAGTTTTATAAGCCACTTCGGTTCCTCCTTTTGAGGAATCATCAACGAATACAAGTTCAGGTTAACAAACGTCCTTAAAGAAGATAATACTATGTTTGTATTATTCATCTTATATGGTTATTTTATGAGTTTTTCGAAGTAGTCAGTAGTCAGTACTAGTAGTCAGTACTAGTAGTCAGTACTAGTAATGGTAGCAGCAGTCAGTATTCCTAGAAGAGTACTAGTAGTACCATTAGAGTAGCTTTATCTATAGTGGTAGTACTGGTACTGGTAGTACTGGTATGAGCAATGGTATAGTCTTGACTAATAGTAGAGTACAAGCACTTCCAAAGTCTCTGTCATGATCCCATAGTAGCAGTCCTACTACTACTTGTAGCTGTTCTCTATGTTATGTCTTATCCGGGTCCAATAACATAATCAGTGAGTCACTAGGATGGATCTCATTCTCCACAACTTCATACATGATGTTAACATTATTGCTAACCATCAGCATTTTAGTCAACAGTTGAAGTAATCTTCCACCATACAATTTGGTGCATACCCAAGATGACCACTGAACCTTAATAATGATCAATGGTACCTTGGATTCCAATGAAATGTCCACAGAAGATTTGCTGTCTTCAATGTAAAAAGATTTGCTGTCTTCAATGTGAAAAGATTTGCTTCCTTCAATGTAAAAAGATTTGCTGCTTTCCATGTAGAATCTGATTGGATTGGATTTCATTTGAATGCGCTCATCCGAATAATTGAATAGAATCAGAACCAGGAACAATCTCTTCGCTTTCATCTCCAGAACTCTCTGCATCGGAATCCTCTTGCATGCTGACCTTCTGGCCCAAAAGAGAAGCAAAGAACTCATCGATCTGCGCATCGCTCCACTTGACCCAAGGTTTGGGAGTATCAAAGTTGGCAAGCTTCTCGTGTACGTGATACCGTAACCGACGGCCCTTGGATGCCTTGTTGTCCACATTTTTCTTGAGTTTGCTGGACGCGGCTCCTTTCAATGCAAACTGTAACCCGGACGTGGGGTCACTGGTATGGATTTTCTTGTCCACGAGATCATTGAGTAAAACACGGTAGAAATCTTCGTCGTCGAAAATATTTTCGAGTTCTTCTAAGTTGAGTGCTCTCGACTGGCCCATTTTTTGCTCCTCTCCCTTTTCACCCGTTTCACCCGTTTCACCCGTTTCACAGTCTATCTCTTTATCGGTTCCACTACCTAATGGCGTAATCTTTCTCCGGTTGAGACGCGTCCTCTTGACCAACCGCTCCATATCCTGAAGGTTATTCATCACCTGCTGTTCTGCAGATTGGTTCAAGGCCTTGAACTTGCCTGCATTCATTGCACTGGCTCCCAGCGAGTTCTGGATCTTGGCCAGCCACTTATTCAACACTGTACTTCTGTACTGCTCAAGTGATGAGTCGTACTCCAAACTAACACGTGCGTACTCAGCCAAAGTGCGTTTTTTGGGAGTTTTTGGCTCGGAAATCACCTTATCTCTCTGCAGAAGCTTGCTGCGGAGCCCATGAATGGCATCCAAAAGCCCGAAACATGACTCTTTGGCGCTTTGTAAATTCTTGGTGCTCTGTTTCAGAATGTACTCCTGCACACTAGCCACGGGGAGCATATTGCTTTCGGTTAACGCTTTTTGGATCTTCAACCGGGCATCAATAAGTGCATCGAACTCTTTATGTTGCTGGAGAATGGCATACCCTTTGGAAGCATCGTTTGCAGCGGATTCTGAGAGTCTCAGAATAATATGTTTTCTTTCATTAGCCATCATGCTCTTAATTTTGTTCCGAACCGATGATTTATCCTCTTCTTCTTCTTCTTCTTCCTGAGCCAGATCCTCTCCTTCCTCTTCCTCCTCCTCTACCAGATCCTCTACCAGATCCTCTCCCAGCTCCTCTCCTTCCTCTTGCAGAACCCCATCCAGAACTTCTATGTCCTCATCCCCAAGTTCTTCTTCTTCCAGTCCCAGTTCTTCTTCCAGCTCTTCCAGGTCTCCATTCTCTGGTTCCATTTTTCCATTCGAGTCACTAAAAATCGAGTTTCTACTGGTGACTTGCCCCGAATACTTTTTATCCAAAATCACTGGCTGCTTCCGAAGCTTACTCTTGGATACTGGCACATAATGCTCTGTGGCATTCTCTGTATCGGAATGGTCTGAGCCGCTGGAGAAGTGATTTGCGAGATCATTATCCTCGATATCAAAATCATTTTTGTTCTCGCTAAGCTCAGCGATTTGCTCAGCCAATGTCTTTCTGCCCATGATGGTGTGAGAGTCTCATCGCGATGTGCTCTTGATTACCTTCGCACTGTGTGTTTATGTGCAGGCCGTGGTCATATCTGGACAAAAAGTACTGTTAAACTTCACAATTCTCAGGTCCATAAACCATAAACTGGAGTGGTTATATCATTGGGAGCTAGATAAACTGAAGAGCTTCTATGGCTGTGGAACTTACGTATTCATCTCAGTCATTTCTATTCTTATCTGTATCTATACTATACTAAGAATCTTTTGAACGTACTGTCCCTCAGACTGACCTGGCTCTATGATTCCTGGAGACTAACTTCTCTTTTCTTTGCTTAGTTCTTGTCTATTTTCCACCTGCCCTCTTTTCTACGGGGCGTCAATCACCATTGGACTATTCCTGCATAGTGTTAACCTTTCACTGTTTCATCTATCCTGTTTACAAGCAGTCACATGGAACATGCAGTTCATCAGAGATGACAGTCCAGGTCATTAGTAAACATCAGTACCTCTGCACTAATTTATATTGGTGGGCTTTCTAGTGGTGGGACAAACCCTCGGAATGGTCACGTGACGTGCACCTCCAAACCATAATTCCCACCCACAATTTCTACCCACACTTCAAATTAGAGGTTCCCGGAACCAAAATCTTCTTTACGAAATTAATTCAATACCAGAATTTTCCTTAAAAGTGCGATTCATTTTTTCTTGGGGAGGACGAAACGACCTAAGTCAATAGGTCGGAACTGGATATAAGCCCCCGGAACTCGCAGGTTATATGCAGGTTATATGCAGGTTGTGGGCATGTAAAAGTGGCAGTCCAAGTCTTTAGTAGGCATCAATACTTCTACACTAATTATTAAGGTGAGATTTATTAAGATGGTGGGTTTAGTTAATATGCTTCTGGCAATATGGTGGGTGCAGGAAAAAGGGGGTTCTTCCTGTAGTTGCAGGCCTTTTTCGATAATTTGTGCCGGAAGTCCTGGAACCGGTCTCCTGTTGACGTATCGGTGTACGACATTCTGGACCCTCTTGTAGGGTATGGGTCCAATGATGATGTACGGTTGATGGCATGGCATGATGTTCCTGGGCCTCGTCTCTTCTGTGCATGTTGTCATTAGGAAGCATGATGGCTCTGTCTAAAGAGTACGGCAACCCTCTGTGTCAGCCTCTAATGATCATGGCTAGAATCACCAACTTCGATATGGTGCTGAACTTGTGCGAGAACAATTGGTCCACGTTTGGGTAGCCCAACGACAACCCCACGGTACCGTAAGCACTGATGGGGCGTGCTATCAACGTCATCTTCCTGCTCCTCTGGTTTCATGTACACTCCCAAAGATTGCTCTTCATAGACATTGGTTCTCCTGATGGAAATGGCAAGCGGAAGAACAGAGATATACATCATGATCATGTAACTCACCTGCATGGCCGCGTGAAGCATGGATAAGTCACTGACACTGAAACCGGCGGTTCTAGTACTAAATGCCTGGAACAACCCGTCCAAAATCTGGAACGGCCGTAGCATCTCTTTCAAGTATTCCCTGTTGAGATCTAGAATGATGAAGAGCACTAAATCTGTACCATTGAGCTCCACCAATATGAAAAACAACCACTATGTAGGAATTGGAGGGAAAAGCAACGTGAAACTCCGCCGAGGGTGATCTAAAAAAAACCCCTAGCGACTCTTTTTATATAGCGAGAGTGGCTTTGCAGTGATGAACATGATCCATATAATGAATCTGAGCAAAATGGGGAACCCAATGTTTCCAATGACAACGAAAAAGCATGAGATAACCAAGATGTATACAGACCGGCTGAATGTCATCACGGGCTGAATTTCATCATGGGCTTAATTAATATGGTGGGTCAGGTCACCGACACCGACACCAAGTACTGTTTTCTCAAAATGGCATCATTTGTATTCCTGGATGGCTCTTCAAAGGTATGAATCTGGACTATTTAAATTACTAGCGGCTGAGCGACCCGTGTTAGTCCAGGGTGGCTAGCTGCTGCCTAATCGATGATCTTAGGATATACTCAGTATTTAATGAGAAGAAAAGCTAAAATATGGTCTTTAGAGGGGAAGCATGGTCTTAGAGAGGAAGAGCTAGATCATGATCCTTAGAGAGGAAAAAGATTCTTTCTTTCCTTATATAAACGGCGAGGTCGTGCAAGTTCCAAACCACCATGGGGAAGAGCAATAGTAGTTCTATTGATCATCTGACCAAGATATGGAAACCGTGGGCAGATAACTCTACTACCATACGATACTGAACAACCATAGTGCAACCACCAGTACTAACACTCAAAGATCTTAGCTACACTACTGCTCCAGGACTGTTCCTCTAGTTCGCTTCCAATATAATACTACACTACTACACTGTCAGATCCACCATAGGTAGTGCTCTATCTACTTAGTGATTATGAAGCCTCTCTGCCTGATGAGCAGTGTTTCTCTGTAAAATCACTTGCTGGTGCCTAAGCACTCTGTTTCCGATCCTTGGTTATGAGCACCGCCCCGAGGATGGCCTGAGGTGAGTTAAGACAATAATCGCTAAGGACTTGTTTCCGTAGCCACCCCTTCTCTTAAAAACACCAAGGAAGTAGCTCAGATGCCTCCTTTTGACGAATCCTCAACGAAGAAAAATATCTTAGTACTTAACGTCACAATAAGGTTCTATCACACTGTAGTATTATATGGTTAGTAGCCCTGCATTACTTCCACTCCCTCCTCTCTGTAGCTAGATCATGAGTGGCTAGATCATGAGTAGGTAGAGATCCTCTGAAGTCATATTAGTAAGACTTCTTTCTTAACCACTAGTAGGTGATCTGATGATCTGAACCATATTACCATGAATGACCAGTCTTACTTATTCTGGAGGAAAAATACTCAGACAAACAAAACTAACACTCACACCAATACTCAGGACTTTATTGCTGTCTGTATAAGAAGATGTTGGGTTATGAGCACTGCTCACTCCAATTCCATTCCTCTTGGTGAGTCACGTGCCCACAAAGAAAACTCCCCCTTCAATTGAAATTTCAGCACGTGACAAGTCTTTTTTGGGATTCAAATAAATCATTAGTTTCTTTAATCATCATTGAATTTATGGATATTTATTGTGGTGAATTTATAGGGCTTGATTTTTAATGCGGGACTCACTTTTGCAGTGAAGCTACCAAATACACCAGAAATCCTAAACAGATTTGGGGAAACTGTGAAATGAAAATATACCCCAGCCATAATTTGATACTCCAATAGAATCCACCAGAAACTTATTTACTGCTAAAATCTTTATACTGGTGGATTCTATGAAGTATACAACTTGCCCTCGGAAAGGTCACGTGACCATCACGTGCACATATGGCCTTCTCCCGTAATTATTCACACCCTCCACTTCCAGCGTTCCAATCAAGGTAAACTTATCCTGAAAGTCTCCAGAGCTTATAACTACCTTTGGTTTCTGAAAATATTTTTGGACGGGGAGGATAAAACAACCTAAGTCAATAGGTCGGAACTGGATATAAGCCCCGGAACTGCACATAAGCCCCGGACCTTCCAACCACCGCAAATAATTCTCTTCTATGTCGCTGTAGAGTACAGTACAGTACAGTGTAGATCAGAAGTTCAGTATTTCAGAATAGTTTAATATCGCTTGATAATATTTCTTCAAGTAGTAGTCAAGTAGTACGGTTATATTATAAACTTTACCTCATTTTTGTTAGATCCACCATAGGCAGGTATTATGAAGCCTCTATGTCCGATCGTAACAACGGCCAGGCCATCATAGTACTTCGTACAATGATGGTCATTAAAAACTCGGTGTCAAAAATCCTTACCATTGTTCTAGTGGAGAATTTTTAGATGCAACGTTTCTCTCAAAGTTATTTAAGCCGCTTCGGTTCCTCTTTGAGGAGCCATCAACAAACATGGTTTTAGTTAGGCATGTGTGTATTAAAGAACATAACAGTTGTGATGAGTTTTACCTTAGTATAGTGTAGCAGTAGTAGTAGTAGATGTTGAACGTTAGCATATACCAATTGGTATACAGGAACCGTTATATAGTTGGACTGCAATAATTCTCTCAATTGCGTAACTTGGGTAATCAGTTCTGTCATATATCTTGTAACTCTATTGCTATGTAAAGTAGTGAGTTCGTGATCTCTGTTTCATAATTGATGCCGCTCAATACTGAGCAGAATCCTTGCTTTATATAATTATTCCTGGGGCCTCCCAAACGATCTCTCTCCTTCGTCAAACGCCCTCATCTACATTGTCTTCTCCAAGGCAATGCTCAGAGTTAGACGAGAGTTAGACGAGAGCTGGACGAGAGCTGGACGAGAGCCCATAAAGCCCTCTACCTTTGTCTCTTCTTCACCAATACCCAACATTGTTTCATCTGGATAGCTTGGCATGAACATGCCGTACTCGCACATGTACTGGTCTCTTAAGTTCATCAGCCACATGTCGCGTGTTCCAACAGTAGAACTCCATCACTCAAGATTAGCTTATTGAAGAACAATACCAACACCGCCTAAATCAAGCTCCCGTTCTTTTATAAACCACCTGAAGAATACATTAACTGAGGTATATCAACTGAGGTATATCAACTGAGGTATATCAACTGAGGGAGCACCCCAATATTAATTAGTGTAGAGGTACTGATGTTTACTGGACTTGGATCAATGCCTTAAGCTTTTACATAGCTTCTGATAACTAATGTTGCTTTAAATTTGTAATGTAATCATCATAAAAACCAAAGCCTGCATATAAACAATCTCTTTACTAATTCCCTAGAACAATACCTAGATGGCCATAATAATGTTGGTAGACTTGACTATCCTTTCTACTCTATCAGATTCTCAGAACCAAATTATCTTCTCATCATACCAAGCGTTCGAATTTGTCCAGACACCAGACACCAGACACCAGACCGGACACCAAAGATAAGGACACTTCTCTGTTCTGTCAAACTGTCCATTTTGTTCATGTGGATCCGGTTCTTATTTGCAGAGCCTTCTGATCTGTCTAATGAATTCAAATCCACCTTTGACTACCTGCCAGATTTCTGACCACTCCGACCAGTTTCTGTAGCCAACAGTCGCATGATTTTGGTCCACACAATGAGCACATGCAACTCCATGTGCTGGTTGTTCTCTAAGGTTTCGTAGTATGCGTCCATATGGAGCTTGACTTTCATGATGTTTGTCAGAACTTCTGTCTGTCTGATTTTTCACCGCCCAGAGTCGTTCCAGTTCGTTTCCAGTTCTCAGTTCTCAGTTCTCAGTTCTCAGTTCTCAGTTCCCAGTTCTCAGTTCTCAGTTCCCAGTCCTCTGTCCTCTGTCCAATTTCTGTCCACTCTCTTTTGCTCACACACACTCTCTCCCCGTCCTTTCTCTCCCTGTCCTCTCACTCACTCGCTCGTTCGCTACACCTCCATCTCATCAGAGTCTTTCTTCAGAAACTCCTCAGAAGGAACCCCAGTAATAATAGCATCCAACGTATCCTTCTTCTGCCCCACCAACGCATCATACTCCGCCTGGTTCTCCCGCTTGTTGGCCTCGATGGCCTTGTACTTCTCCACTGACAGTAAGAACTGCGCCATGTTGTAACCCGCTGCGGCCTGGCTCTCCAACGGTGTGTAGGGTCTCTGCTTTAACGCCTTCAACCGCCTCTTATGCGGTCCTCCTTTGGTATGTTTGTCCAAAACCGGCTGTGTCTCGAAGTACTTAGCGCACTCGATACAGTAGTACTGGCCCAACCCCGGCTTGGTCTCGTCGAGTGGCTGGTTTTTCAATGCCATGATCTTTTCCCGGCTCGAGAGGTCATCATAAACCAAGTCGAGATCCCGTGCCCGTCTCTTGGTTTTGTATGTGCGCACACTATATCTTCCCATTTTTGGTGGATTTGTTGGTGGATTTGTTGGGGTCTTAGTGTGAAGACTAGTAGTGATGCGAAGATTAGAGATGCGATGAGTATGCGAAGATTAGACTGGAGAGTGCGTGGAGTGCGTGGAGTGCGTGGAGTGCGTGAAGTAGAGTGCGAAGAGTAGAGTAAAAAGAGTAGAGTAAAGAGAGTAGAGTAAAAAGAGTAGAGTAAAAAGAGTAGAGTAAAACGAGTAGAATAAAACGAGCAGAGTGCGTGTTAGGAAAAATCACAAGAGCACTAGAATTGAAAATTTAGTGCTAATGGATCCTACTAACGAGGCTTAGCTTAAGCTGGGACTCAAACCATACCCATGAAGTGGTTATGGGGTGCCAGATACATAAGAAATGATACATACGCCATCTAGAACCCCAATAGGGATTCTAAAGAACCAATGGGATTCGTTTAGGTGAGTCAAATTCAGAAGGCTAGCTGTTCAAATTCAGAAGGATAGCTGTTCAAATTCAGAAGGATAGCTGCTTCAGAGGGCGAGTATCCTAAAAGGTAACGTGAAGCAGCAAGGAAGTATTTAAAACTGGCAGGTTCGCTTGATTAGATGATCTTTAGAGATTTCTCTAAATCATATTACCGTATTCCAATATACATCAGATATATAACCTTGTTCAAATATCCCACCGACCTTGCATTAAGTTTTAACAATGCGAAGAATAGAGGGCCAAGAGTAGAGGGCCAAGAGTGGAGTGCGAAGAGTAGAGTGCGAAGAGTAGAGTGTGTTGAACTTGCAGGATTTCTGTACTTGTTTGGATCACGTGCCCGCGGGCACGTGAGTAAGTGAGACAAGTTCATGGTCGTACAGTGTTATTCAAAACTATTCAAACCAGCGCGCCAAAACGATTCAAACCAGTGCAACAAAATGTTTCGTACCCCTTCGCACAATCTTTCAAACCATATGGACAAGTGGTTATATACAGGATAATAAGGAAACCAGTTCAGTTCCCTCCGTTTTTCACCCTTGATTGGTATTGCAAGACTCCCAAATGTAGTATATAAGAGGCAAACCTCCAGATTTAATCCTCCAGATTTAAGATTTCTGAATATTGAATTCTAGTAAAAGTTGGTGTGAAACATTACGCCATTTGGTTTGAACCATTTTGTCTTCTTGGTTTGAACCATTTTGTCTTGGTTTGAATAGTTTTGAAAAACACTGTACGTTAGCATATACCAATTGGTATACAGGAACCGTTATATAGTTGGACTGCAATAATTCTCTCAATTGCGTAACTTGGGTAATCAGTTCTGTCATCTGTCTTGTAACTCTATTGATGTAAAGTGGTGAGTTCATGATCTCTGTTTCACAATTGATACCGTTCAATACTGAGCTGGATCCTGGCTTTATATAGTTAGTCCTGGGGACTCCCAAATGATCTCTCTCCTTCGTCAATCTCTCTCATCTACAGAGCTGGACGAGAGCTGGACGAGAGCTGGACGAGAGCCCATAAAGCCCTCTACCTTTGTCTCTTCACCAATACCCAACATTGTTTCATCTGGATAGCTTGGCATGAACATGCCGTACTCGCACATGTACTGGTCTCTTAAGTTCATCAGTCACATTTCGCGCGTTCCGACACACCTAAGCGAAGTCCATAGTTGCATTTATGAAGAGATGAAACCGAGGCCAGGGCTTCGATCCAGGTTTCCTAAAAATCGGCAATAAAACATAAAACACTATTTCAAAAAGAAATCAAAAAGAAATTTATTTCCTGACTAGTTTTTTTTCCTTTTTTTTTCCTTTTTTTTCTTTTTTTTGGGGGGTGGGGGAATAGTGGGATTTGGGGAAAGACAGTCACACGTGCACGTGACCATTTGTTTGCGGGCGCGAACGGAAAAATCATTCTATATGCACTCCCCACAGTGCGCGCGCAGGCCCCCGGCCCCCAGCCCACGAAAATTTTTGTGCAATTTCACTTCTTCTACTATTCAAGCAATCAACAGGTATGTTTGGTGACCCGGAATATTGTGTAGAAGTGTTGTTATTTTGTTTCAGAGATCGTCAGAAATGACCAGGATTGTTTCAGTCCTGTTTCAGCTTTGTTTCAAGCTTGTTTCAGCTTCTGCCAAGTGATAGAGAAGACCCATTAAGTGCATCCAAATCCCATATCCATTCATCAATAAACAAGACAGATATTGAATGAATTAGACTAGACACAGTGACATTTGTCCATATTGTCTCCTTGTCATTTGTCATTTGTCATTTGTCATTTGTCATTTGCCTTCTGTCGAATTTGTTATTTATCATGTCTTCTGTCCACTTGTTTTCTTTTGAATTTGCCAATTTGTTCACTTCCTTTCTGTTGATCTGGCAATTTGTCTTTTGTCAAGCCTGTCCAATTCTTTGTCCATTTGTCCGTCGTTCTGCCTTGGTGGCGCATCACATGACCTTTGCACATGACCTGCGCGCACTCCATTAATAAGCAGAAGCTTTATAACAGCCACTTTCGCAGTTTTCACCCCAACTTTTTTTTACTAACATCCCCAGACAAAATGGCTAGAAGACCCGCTAGATGTTACAGATACTGTAAGAACAAGCCTTACCCCAAATCCAGATACAACAGAGCTGTTCCAGACGCCAAGATCAGAATCTACGACTTGGGTAGAAAGAAGGCCACTGTTGATGAGTTCCCATTGTGTGTGCACTTGGTGTCCAACGAGCTCGAGCAGTTGTCTTCTGAAGCCTTGGAAGCCGCCCGTATCTGTGCCAACAAGTACATCACTAAGATTTCCGGAAGAGACTCGTTCCACTTGAGAGTCAGAGTCCACCCTTTCCACGTCTTGAGAATCAACAAGATGTTGTCGTGTGCCGGTGCCGATAGATTGCAACAAGGTATGAGAGGTGCTTGGGGTAAGCCTCACGGTTTGGCTGCCAGAGTCAACATTGGTCAGATTCTTATGTCTGCTAGAACCAAGGACTCCAACAAGGACGTTGTTATTGAGGGTTTGAGAAGAGCCAGATACAAGTTCCCTGGTCAACAAAAGATCATTATCTCCAAGAAGTGGGGTTTCACTCCTCTTGACAGAGACCAATACCTCAAGAAGAAGAACAACGGTGAGGTCAAGGACGACGGTGCTTACGTCAAGTTCTTGTCCAGAAAGGGTAACTTGGAGGAGAACTTGACTCAGTTCCCTGACTACCAATACCAGGTCTAACTGTATAGTTGATATCAAACCAGTTCTAATCTCTATTCTTTAAGTAAGAATAATTGTAGTTCCAGTTGTAATCATCACCTTTAGGAATGACTATTAGTAATCAGTTCAACTGGTGTACTGATGTGTTATAAGAAGTTGTGGTGCACTGATGTATTTGTGTGGCTGTTCTGGTGTACCGATGTCTTGGTGTGTGATGTTTCGGTGTGGTAGGTGTGCTTGGTGTACAGGTGCATTCTCTGGTCCCGCCGCACGACCTACACGTTGCAAAACGCGAAAAAACCTCCGTCGTTTATTGACCCCTTTTGTTGATCCTTTTCCTGACCCTTTTCCTAATATCACCATGTCCTTTGCCCATAAAGAAAGACCAGACGTCCTCGTTCTCTTCGATGTTGACGGAACCTTGACCCCCGCCAGATTGACCATCAGCGATGAAATGAGAGACACCTTGAAGGCCTTGAGAAAGAAGGTGGTGATTGGCTTCGTTGGAGGCTCTGACCTCGCCAAGCAGGTCGAGCAGCTCGGTGACTCTGTTCTCCAAGACTTCGACTACTGTTTCTCCGAGAACGGATTGACAGCATACAAGTTGGGTAAGGAGTTGGCCTCCCAATCTTTCATCTCGTGGATTGGAGACGAGAAGTACAACAAATTGGTCAAGTTCATCTTGAGATACTTGTCTGACATCGACATCCCTGTTAGAAGAGGTACTTTCATCGAGTTCAGAAACGGAATGATCAACGTGTCTCCTGTGGGCAGAAACGCCTCCACCCAGGAACGTAACGACTTCGAGAAGTTCGACCTCGAGCACAAGGTTAGAGAGAAGTTGGTCAATGCCTTGAAGGAGAAATTCCCCGACTATGGCTTGACCTACTCCATTGGCGGCCAGATCTCGTTTGACGTGTTTCCAACCGGATGGGACAAGACCTATGCTTTGCAGCACGTTGAGAGCGAGAACTTCAAGGAGATCCACTTTTTCGGTGACAAGTCGTACAAGGGAGGAAACGACTATGAGATTTATACCGACCCTAGAACCATTGGCCACGCTGTCAACGAGCCTGCTGACACCATCAGAATCTTGAAGGAGTTGTTTGACTTGTAAACATCATAGAACTATTAGTCACAGAAAAACTAATTATAATTATTAGATATGTATGATGTAGAGGGGGCATTAGGGTTCTTTTATAGAGTGGAAGGGGACCGGTGCGTGCAGGAACAACCCCTCAGTCGTAGTGCGCGTTTTGCAGCCATATCTACTTTGGGATTTAACTTGTATTTGTGTGCATATCTGAAACTGGGGCGAATCGGGGTATAAAAGGAGGCGTCCCCGTGTATTTAAAAACATGCTCTTTTTTTCTGGACCTCACTGTTCGTTTACAGCATCCCAGTTCAGGCCATTATGGACACTATCGTTAACCATGCCCCGATGATAGTATCATTGCATGAGATCTAGTTCTGGTGTTTCAGATAATGTTCCTTTCGACTTTGGTGTTGTTTCTTAGGGAGAACTTGGTATACCATATTCGGGTACATGTCGTATCCATTTGTTATTTATTGGAGACATTGGGGATTTTTTGGAGATATTGGGGATTTCACTGAACGAATGGCTCCATTCATAAGTATATTTGACCTCCTATGTCTCAAAATAATTCATGATTGAGCCTCATCATTTGGTTTTCGGAATGAAAGCAGATGGTTTACAGAACACTGGGAATTCTGGATTTTTCTAACTCTGTTCACTTCAATACATGATCTAACATGATCTAAAATTACATGAACTAAAATAAGATGAACTATAATAAGATGAACTATAATAACATGGACTATAATAACATGGACTAAAATAACATGAACTAAAATAACATGAACTAAAATAACATGGACTAAAATAACATGAACTCAGGAAGTACTTGAAAAACTACCCAAAAGAATAGTTTATCTATCCAAAGGCTTGTTCAAAAAAGACTGACAATCTATTTGGAACACCATTAATGAAGGAATATGAATATCTAACTGGCCAACTTTTGGTATTATATTGAGCAGGTAAATCCTAGCATCACTTGTTTCCAATATTACTTTTTGATACCCCGAGCTTGCAACTTTGGTTTCTTCAAAGGTTAATTCAGATTCTATGAGCCTTAAATTCAGCAAACATGAAAGATACTCACTTTACTGGATCACTAACATCTGCAGAATGTTTCATGAGTATCAGATAATTACAAGTGACATACCGGGACTGTTAGATCCAGCATGTACGTATCTCACTTGTCTGCATACAACATATCCACGAAGTACCTTGCATCCGTACACGCTAGGTACTCGTTGACACATACTTAGGGCTCACGTGGTGGTATTCATTTCCCAAAAATGTTTACTTTGCTTTGATTTGATATCAATAGCTATGAATCTATAAAAACTGGTTTAATACAAGGTTTTTATTTATTTGTAGTTAGTGAAATTTGAATATTTGCTTCTTTACTTTGAGCATCTTTGAAGGCTCATCATTTGCGATGGCCGAATTTTTTTTTGGTACAGCGTTTGCAATAGTCCTTGTTAGGATCGGGCTGAGAGACTTCATAATACCTCCATAGCTAGATCACTACCTATGGTAGATGTGACAGAAATGAATGAGTATATATTGGAATACGTCATTTCTAGTGCTTCATTCCAGAACCATTCTCATCTAACTCATGACTCCTAAATCCACTGTTTCCAGAAAGAGGACCCGAGGTGAGGACCACTGGGAGTTCTTGAGATCTTGAGATCTTGCGGTCTTGAGATCTTGAGATCTTGAGATCTTGCGGTCTTGAGATCTTGAGATCTTGCGGTCTTGAGATCTTGCGATCTTGAGATCTTGCGATCTTGAGATCTTGCGATCTTGAGATCTTGCGATCTTGCGGTCTTGAGATCTTGCGGTCTTGAGATCTTGCGGTCTTGAGATCTTGCGGTCTTGAGATCTTGCGATCTTGCGGTCTTGCGGTCTCGAGTTCTCGAGTATTATATCATGTATGGACCTTCCAAGAGATGACACTGCTCAAAGCTCCGTTTCCGAGGCCAACTATATATATAGAGTGTGAGATTGGGATTTTACTATGTATCCGTTTTTCCCTTCTATATCAATACATTCCATATCATAGGTGTTTTAATGCATCTTTGTACATACACTAACCAATAATTAACAGCCTGTATCATTCTTAGTAATTGTTCAATATGAATCTCTTCCCACTAACTGTTAGATCCACCTTAGGCAGGGCCCTGCATATGAAGGCATTATGAAGCCTCTCAGTCCGGTTGTTACAATGGCCATTGAATCCGCCGTATCACGGCCGTTGGTCGTGCTTGTATAAAGTACTATGATGGTCCTTTCGAATATTCCAGAACAAGCCGTACCATTGTTCCGGTGGAGAGTTTTCCGGTAACACGTTTCTCTCAAAGGTATATAAGCCACTCCGATTCCTCTCTTGAGGAACCATCAACGGATACAAGTTTAGGCAATAGATGTATTAAAGAACATAACACTAACTATAATATATCCAAACAATTATAAAGTAAAACAACACTTAAATACACCGTAAAACAGACCCTAATCAGGACGTAAAGTAGGCCCCAAAATAAAGCCACTTGGGCCTTAGAGTTAAGAGGTTGACTGGTGATGCCGTTAGCATTGTTGAGGAGATTGAAGAGACGATCACAAGTGGTCGATATTAGCACTGGGTTAGTGCTTAAGACCAGTGAATATATCTGGTTCAAACAACACCTAATCCTGAACGGTCTACTAAAGATCTACTGAATTACTAAAGATCTACTGAATATACTGGTCGCTGATTATAAGCATACGTTTTACTTCACTATTTACAATTCCTTATAATCGATCCGTTTTGATTTCATCCGAGCATTTGGTCACTCGTCACTCACGTCACCATCAACAACAGAACAATGATTCACATGTGACCACAAATCAGTCACCTTTGCAACAACATCTGACAATCAAAACATTCTTTTTGGTCTTTTTCTTCTTCTTCCACAATCGCCAGTATGGATCGGATGGGGAGGTTATGGATCGGATGGGGAAGTTATGGATCGGATGGGGAAGTTATGGATCGGATGGGGAAGTTATGGATCGGATGGGGAAGTTATGGATCGGATGGGGAGGTTATGGATCGGAACATAATAGATAATCAGATGTCAATCATTGCATGACTCAAAGTTACAAGGCTCCTCAGTTAGGCGGTATGGCGGTCGCTGTTTACTAAATGTTCCTCTAGACGATCATGGATGCTTCAGTTGTGTTCACTTCTTGCGGTAGAAAATGGCCGAGGAGTTTTCACCGGCGCTCACCACTTGCTCGAAAGCTTCATTGTCCAACAATTCCAAGCGGTACTTGCTTCTGTCATGGAACTTTTTGAGCAACTGCTTGGATGAGGTTTCGAGGTCCAGGGGCTCAATCAACTTGGGGATTTGGAGTGGCTTGGCACTCTTGACGTTCTTTCCATTGCCAAACTGCCCGAAATCGTTGCTTCCAAAGACCAACACGTCCTTGTGGGGCCCTTTGTTGTCCAAAGTCACAAAGGTATGGTTTGCTCCGCTTGCAATGTGCTTGAACCCAATGTTGCGGAGCATATTGACGGACTCGTCGAACTCCTGCATCCCCACTAGACTCTTGACCACTTGAGGAACGGCCACCATTTGCAAGTACCTGGATAATCCCAATTGGCCGAGGAGCCCGTTTCCGAAACTGAGAAGAAACTCCTGCTTCAAGATCTTTTTGTGCAGGTCCTGATCCATTAAGTCGGTATCGGTGGCAGAAACTTGCAAATAATTGGACTCGCTCACCGAATACACGTTTTCCACCGATAACTTCCCAGTTTTGGGCCCTTTGGGAAGGTAGGTTTTGGCGATTCTCTCCAAGTCATTGATATTGAATGCCACGCGGGGTACCGGCTGCGAATCCTCATTGGCGGACTTTTCCTTTCCACATTGGCAGGACGAGTTATCGCCCCAAGTCCAAATGTTTCCATTTTCCTCTACGGCAACGTTGGAGTAGTCTGTGCAGGAGATACTCTTGAAGTTTCTGCGGTCAATGCTCTTGGAGTTGTTGGAAGCCACCACCTCGTAGTTCATATTTGTGAGTTCGAAGGGGTGGTTGATTTGGGGTTGTTGCACATTCTGCAAAAGGTTGGAGAATGTGGGGGTTCCAAATTGGCCCTTGTTCACGGGTTCAGGACTGCAGTTCATTTCAAATAAGCGGCCGTGGGACGTCAAAATGAGAAGATGGCATTTTCCTGAGCTTATTTTGGAAACTTTTTCGCCACGAGCCAAATCTAGTTCAATTTGGGAAGCACCATGGGATTTGAAGAGCCCAAAAAGATTGAATCGGGATATCTGCGGCTCCAAGGCTTTAGTGTACAACGTTTTCGAATCATCGCCCAAAAGGTACAAGTTATCATTGCAAGTCACAGCCTTTTGGACTTTTTTGGGGACGGAGATGTGGCGAAACTCGAAACCATCCTTGGTCTTTTCGTACTCAAATACCTTTCCTTTTTCGTCCACTCCAACAGCATATTTGTCCGTCACCACCAAATCCCGGAGGTACTTACCGTCGAACTCCTGCACGCGGACCGGCACACGTCTGCCGTTGATGGCACCAAAAAGGTACACGCCCGGGTTTGAATCCAGAGCCTTCAACGTGCTTAGGAAAGGACCATCAATCTCCGCATTCATCACCTCCATCATATTGGCCACATTCCTAGTGTTTTCCTTGGGGTCCTTCATATCCTTGATCTTGCTGATATCCAAGTTAAAGTCCATCAAGTTGCGAAAATACGCCTTAATGTATTTGTAGTTCATGACGATCAGGTACCCCGAGAGAATGGACACCAAGGCGAATGCTCCAATTGCAAGACCCTTGATGCGCTGGAAAAACTCCCATTTCTCCTTGGCCTGTTGCTGGTTTTCAACGGCTTTTTGCTCCTCGAGGTGTTTTTGGTACTTGGCTTCACTGGACGTGGGCTGACTCTGCAGGCCCAAATCGAAGTGGAACTCCTTCTTGTGCTTGTTGAACTCGTCGATGGAGTTTTTGTCGGCAAGACTTCTCAATTGGGAAATGCCAAGCGGGACTCTATACAAGCCATGCATTTTAAGAGCACGCACGCCTTGGGCCCGAAGGATTCGTGCACCATACACGGGGAGGAGAGTCATGGTGATGGATCGAGGGATGGAATGCCGGATAGGTGCGGGTGGATGCATGCGTATATGCAGGCAGGTATTAGGAACATAAACATCAGTACCTCAGCAATGTCACAGTAAATCACGAGCCCTGTAATTATCCTAACCGAAATGGAACTCGTAGAAACTTTATTCTATATAAAAATACGTGTTAAGGGAAAAGGTTGTATGCGTGGGTGGCTCAGTAGAGTTGCCTATAGGGAAGCATCTTCTGGCACGATCCTCGAAGTCTGAAAATACTACGTAAAAAATGGGGGAGGGAGGCCCCCTTTTATATTAGAGAGAGCGGTCACAAAAAGAGGGGAAGGTCACCTTTTTGTGTCTGAAACAGCAACGTGCATGGAGTTTTAAGAAGCGTGTTTCAGACTCAGTGCATGAGGTTGCGAATTGGTTCGCGGGAGGGGGAGGTGATGCGGCTGAAGACCCGTACACCCGACATCAACACAACTTTAAATCCGTACACCAGTAATTTTAAAAGTCCGTACACCAGGAGGTCTAAAGTCCCAAAGGTGCTTAACGTCATGGTTTTTATGGTGGGTTTTGGAGTTGATAGCCTGATTCGCCGAGCCAAGTGTAACAGGGATAAAAAGAAAGACAGATCCGAGGGTAAATACGACCCGAGGGTAGGGCTGATCCGAGGGTCACCTCGGTAGACCCCTACTGACTGTACTGCACACCGCAGTCGCACCGCCATATCAGCACCTACTAGTCACCGTCAGTTCCAGAGAAGTTTCAAGAGTGTTTCAAGAGTGTTTCAAGAGTGTTTCAGATCAATTTCAGTCATTTTAAATTAGTTTCAGTCATTTCAAATTAGTTTCAGATCAGTTTCATTCAGTTTCAGCCAATTTCAAATCAGTCAGTTTCAGAAACACTCCCTCCCATAAGCAATGTTCAAAGCCAAAGGCACGTCCGTCTACACACTCGCCCCAGGCGTCCGGGGTGTACGGGCACTCAGCGGCATCACCAAGTTCGATACCAAGAAGTTCGTGCAGTCGCTAGAAAAAGGTGGTTTCAGCCTCCAGCAAGCAGAAACCGCGGTGGTGATCGTAAACAAGGCCGTAAACGACGGAATCAGCTTGATCGCCAAAAACCTCGTTTCCAAGGAGAAGTTGAACTCGGTGGCGTACCAGCAAAAAGTGGATTTCGCCAAGTTGAAGGGCGAATTGCAGACCATGGATAAGTCCGAGTTTTCCAGCTTGAAAAAAGAACAGGAACAACTACGCACCAATTTGACCAATCTTCAGAACAGGCTTAAAGAGGAAATCACCAAGAACCTGGCCAGCGTGCGGCTCGACTTGAACTTGGAAAAAGGCCGTATTCGGGAAGAGTCGTCTAGTCACGAGTCCAGAATCGAGGATACCTTTACCAGGATAGACGAGGAGATTGCTAATGTGCAGATGCAGATCAAGAGTGTCAAGACTCAGGTCATGCAGTGGTTGATTGGTGTGAGTTCCGGTACAGCTGCGCTCATGCTAGCGTTTGTGCGGTTCTTTGGGTGATTTTTTTGGGGTGACTGGATTGGAGTGGTTGTAAATGGATTGGAGTGATGTACTGGGGTGCTTTTACTAGAGTATTTTACGAGAGTTATGGTGGAGTGACTGATTTTGGAGTGATGTAATGAAGTGATCTATTGGAGTGACTATTTTTGGAGTGATGTAATGGAGTGATCTATTGGAGTGACTATTTTTGGAGTGATTGAATTGGAGTGATGAAATGTGGCAATAATTCTGATCAGCATGTTTGCTTCCTTATTTACCTTGAGTACTTCATCAGCAATTCCAATATAAGCATGCTTTGATTTCTGGATTTTGAAGTGTCTTACTTGTGTGGTTGGTGGATGGTTTCAGAATCGTTTCTGCGTCTTTTCACATTTGGCTTTAAACTGGTCTCCGAATAATTTCAGCCTAGCTTCAGACTAGCTTCAGACTGGTCATGGATTGTGTTTGGTTTAAGGTCAGTTCAGTCTGGTTTATTTCTGGTTTCTGAATGTTTCAGACTCTTCAGAATGGTTTAACTCACTAAGCTTAGTGACTCTGGTCTAGAATGGGTGGAGAACTCAGGCCACCGCATATGGAAGAGTCCAAAGGGCAGGCAACATTTGCAGCAGCTATTACTAAGACTAGTGAGTGAAAAGAGTAACTACTAGTCCAGTTTACTATTTCCAGTTTACTGCTCTAGACGTTCTTCAGTCTAGCTTACTTTTAGTCTTCTGGTCTAACATGCTAATTCTAGTACCAATCTAGTCTAGTTTACTATCTTCCAGTGTCTAGTCTAGTTTCTGGCCTATGCTCTAGCTTGCTCTACTAGTCTATGCTCTAGCCTTAGTCTGGTCATCACTTGTCATTTGAAGGTCTTTCATCTAAACCCATGGTTAGTTCTGGCGTGGATTTTATCTGGTGTGAGTGCAATTCTATTCTGGGTTTGAATTAGTTTCAGAATGGTCAGACTGGTCTCTGGATGTTTCAGACTAGCTTTAGACTAGCTTCAGACTAGCTTCAGACTGGTCCATGGATTGTGGCTGGTGTTGTTAGATTCTTGTTGTTACGTCAGGTACTCTGTTCACTATATTCATTCGCCGATAGTTCTCCAGAGGGAGGAATCGGGGAATCGGGGAATCGGGGAAGTATTAATAGTATGTGAACCATATTGTTGGTATATCATTCACACCATTGGCCTTGGGGTGTATGGTATTATATGATGATTTGTTAGTACCGAATGAGTGTGTGCAGGATCCTCACTGGTTCTTTCTCAGTGAGCCATATGTCAGTTAAGGTCATCTATGGTGATATTTTGGTTATCTTTTGGTCATGTTTTGATCACACTCTGGTCTGACCCTCCAAACCTTTTTATTCTTTTTTCCATTTTTTTCTTCCTATTTCTTTCTAGGAATCATATGTGCTGTGCCTGCATATAGCCATACACTCTAACCACTCTAACCAGTCAGACCTATCAGACCAGTCTTACCGTCGCTATAGCCATTTTAGCCCCTTTATACTTTTACCTATGCTAAAAATCCATCTTTTTCAAGAATACATTAGGCTCATATTCAGATTCATATAAATAGTGTAGATCCATGTATATTAAGAAGTGTATACAAGCTAATACGTCCCGTAGAGTGTCAAATTGAGAGCAAACTCGATAAGTAGGCGACGACTTATGCTCTTTATCCCATATCGAGCCATTGGCTACATTTATCTTAGCACTGTCTCATACATATATATTTGCACGTCTCCGACCGTATCTCCGAAATTCTTTCATCAAAAGAGTGTAAGGGTAGCCTCTGTACTTGAAAGAAAAGACATTCAAGTAGATACCGTGCAACCAAGTATGACAAGCATGCCACAATCACACCGGCCACAAGCATGCCACAATCACACCGGCCACAAGCATGCCACAATCACACCGGCCACAAGCTGAGCCTTTGGGCTTGGATGCTGGGGACTTTGTTTGCCAAGATAAGGCACCATGAAGCACCAAAAAGAACGCGAGCAATTGAGCTACGCAATTGAGCTACGCAATTGAGCTACGCATTTGAGCTACGCATTTGAGCTACGCATTTGAGCTACGGTGCGCCCATCTCGGCCATGTTTTGATGCTCTCACTCTGGCTTTTGCGCTCATTCCTGCGCTCATTCCTGAACCCTACTCAATCATCACCATCAACTCAGGAGTTGCACCCGCACAGTGGCACAGTGTTTCTCAAAAGTATTCAAAGCAGCGCAACAAAATGTTTCGAGCCAACAGGACAAATGGTTCAAGCCACACTAGCAAAATTAAACAAACCAATAATTCAAAAAGTTTCGTACATCCCTTACAAGTTGTTGTATACAGGATAACAAGGAAACCAATTGAGTTCCGTCCGTTTTCACCCTTGATTGGCACTGCAAGACTCCCAAATGTGGTACATTTGAGGCAATCCTCTAAAGCTTTCAGGATATTGAATTCTAATAAAAGTTAGTGTGAAGCATTACGCCATTTGGCTTGAACCATTCTGTCTTTTTGGCTTGAACCATTTTGTCACGCTGGTTTGAATCACGCTGGTTTGAATACTTTTGAAAAACACTGTACTATACTGCGCACTCACGCACCACCCACTATACTACACTATACTACCCTACACTATGATAGTGCACACTATACTGCCACACTATACTGCCACACTATACTGCTACACTATACTGCTACACTATACTGCCACATACTTACTATATTGCACTCTGGCATTGTAATATACAAGAAATATAGACAAGAAATATAGACAAGAAATATAGACAAGAAATATAGACAAGAAATATAGACAAGAAATTATGTGCAGTTCACACACCAATATATAAGTGTACAATCTCATCAATCTAAGGATTTAAAAAATGCATATAAATCCAAATGCATGATATATAAATTCAGATATACGATATATCTATATATATCTAGAGACTTATTCTGGCACATTCATACGGATGGTTTCTCCGACCATGAAGAGTGATTACATTTATTGTTAGGTGCGCACGCGTATCCTGCCCGGCAAATACTACTGATGAATACCAGCACTTAGCAATAAGACCAGTGAATTGTCATTCACCAATAAATCATCCTAATTAACCTCAACCAATATCATTTAGCAAGTTCGGGTTATTATTGAGTTTCATGCGGAACTTATCCCACCAAGTGTCAAACATCTTCATGGGCACTTTGCCAGACGACGAGTTAATGAACCCACCAAGGTAATTATAAGCATGTTTCACCATCTTATCGGTCAATTGTGCAATCTCCAGAAACGATGTGGGTGCAGGCTGCACAGCAGGCGTATTTGTATGTGGATGCAAGATGGTTTTCTGGGAAGCTTTGCTCTGTTGTAGAAGCACCTCATCGTGGGCCGTTGGTTGGATGGAACTGCCAATGTTCAACACCACCTGGTCTGCATTGGCTGCTCATACTTTTGGTGGGTATGCTATTATAAGGGGTGAGATGTTGGTATATACCACTCTAGTATAGACGATAGTTCGCAATAAGTCTATGATACCCGAGTCTGGTGTGGAACCTACCGTATTAATCTGGATTTTAGTTTGGATCTAAGTGGCTAAGTTGGAAAAGTACCCATGTGTCGATTGTTACTGTAATGTCACTCCAGCTAAGTGTTCAGAAGAGTTGTTGAGTAAGGTCTACTCTTTATCCCTATTAACAATGCTCACTATGAAGGATAGTTTATTATTCGGAATGTGGTATCTTTACAGGTGATGGGTCTTAGTTTCCTGAGTCCATAAATAGTAGTAAAGAGAGTAAAAAATCAATATTAATTACTTCAGATGAATGAGATTCCCACTGTCCCGATCTACTATCTAGCGAAACCACAGCCAAGGGAACGGGCTTGGAAAAATCAGCGGGGAAAAAAGAAAAGACCCTGTTGAGCTTGACTCTAGTTTGACATTGTGAAAAGCCATGAAGGGTGTAGAATAAGTGGGAGCTCCGGCGCCTCGGTGAAATACCACTACCTCCATCGTCTTTTGACTAATGAAAGAATTATTCCAAGTACATTTTTGAAAATTCAGAAACTTTCTAATGGCGAGTTTGGCTGGGGTGGTACATCTGTTAAATAATAACGCAGATATCCTAAGGGAGGGCTCACGGAGATGTATCAACGAGTACCTAGCATGTACGGAGGCGAGGTATTTCGTGGATATACTATATGCAGACCATAGGGCGGCTGTGCAGGCCGTAGACTGTTGTGATATGAGGTACATATGCAGTATATACACCTAAGTCCCCTGTCCTTAGGTTCCATTGCATCATATATGCCCACAGGGCTTGAGCCCTCATTTCCCTTGACTGCTGTCCTAAACGCACATCCTGGTTTTCCCGTTGTACTCTAATTATTGGAACTTGCACGACCTCTTCCTACACATATGAGAAGAAAGAATATTTCGTATTCTTTCTCTCTAAGGACCTTATTCTACTTCTCTCAACAGACTAGATATTGAATACATATTGTTACAGAAATGTCACTTACTGAAGAATCTTAGGGGATCTCTTCCAAGGAGTTATTTGATAAAGTTAATAAATTTAACCCTATGCTGACCGTTCCCTATGAGGGGTGGATCCTCTCTGAGGCTCCACTCCTGCAGGAACGTAGCTTATTTCTCAAGGAGGTATCAGAACATAGACTAGTGGATAAATATCAAGCGTTTCCGCACCCCGTCTTAAGACTTTGGTCTTGTAAGGTACAACTTACATATCGCTGTATAGTAATATATACTAAAACATATGTTGAAAAGAACCGAAATCTCCAATAGAATAAAAGGGTAAAAGGCCCCTTGATTTTGATTTTGATTTGATTTGATTTGATTTGATTTACAGCGATACCCTATTCGCTACAAGTCAGATGGTGTTGAAGCTATGCAACGTTTTATTACTTCCACGTTCAACTCTCTTGGGTGCTCTCATTGAAATCCTCGGACAATGGACGGGAGTTTTTTAGAACGCGGCCTTGGCAGCATTCTTTCTTAAAAAGGGTATCATACACATATTTATGGATACCTACTCATGCTATCAAAATGGTATAACATTTGAACGCATTCATCGAGTCTATAATCCAACAATAGAGCAACAATATAATCACCTAAATGGATGCGTCCAAATATGGAAATCACCAAATAAAATTGATTTCAATGTGGTCTGAAATACTTCTGTTAATAGTGTTTTATATAGTGCGAGAGGTCCCACGGCTATAGTGTTTGGATATGCAGAGGAGAGTACTCCTATTTCGGTGAACCATTCACATCATTCACCAATAAATGGTGGATTGTTTTGGTGGGTATGGTTGGTGGGTATGGTTGGTGGGTATGGTTTATATAATGATTTGTTATCATACACCATTCACCAATAAATTGGCGAATACTAGGCACTAATATTAACGAGCACTAAATAGTACTAGTTATTATATCACCATGTATGGTACTATATGATGATTATTAGATCCACCATAGGTAGTGGTCTAGCTACAGCATCCAAAAGGAAAACAACTGTCACACTTAGAGGGTGGTGCTAGCAGTCATGACTTGATACCACTGCGTCAAGCTCCCAAGCCCCCTGTTCCTTACCACTTGACTCAAAAGAGCAAGGAAGTGATGTCGCCCTTGAATCACCTTCTTTCTGCCAATGAACACAGCAATTATGGCAAAGGAGATGGGTTGTTGCCCGAGAGACGAGCTCCACCTCCTCCCCAATCATATGGCGCATACCCGAATGAAGGCCAAAACCCTACTCTGCCTCATATGAAGCCTCTTTGCCTGATACTAACAATGTCCATTGTATAAGGTCATCTACCAGCCACCAATTCTCTTGAAAAGTTCTATAAGCCGCTCAGAATCCTCCTTTTGGGGAATCATCGCCGAATGAACATAACATAGTAAACAGAGTACCTGACGTAACAAGAACCCAACAATCTTGGTATATACCATTAACCAATAAATTGGCGAATGGTCTAATAATAGTTAGTATGTGTATTCTGCATAGTCCGTAAAGTCAGTGAAGTCAGTATAGTCTCCAGGTATAGCCAGACATAGTCAGTATAGTTGGTATAGTTGATATAGGCAGTATAGACAGTATTAATAGTATGTAAATCATATTATTGGTGCGTCATTCACACCATTCACCATTTATTTTTCGTCTATCACCACTCACCTACCATGTACTAATATTGACGAGCAGTAAATAGTATTAGTTAGTATATCACCAAACATTTGCCAGTTTACTGGTGAATGGTGAATCATATTTTTGGTGTACCATATTTTTGGTGTACACCACTCACCAATAAATTAGCGTGTGGTTTTGGCGTGTGGTGATTTTCGTGATGCAGGACTGCGCTCAGTACCAACACGAACCCCAGCATCATGAACTCCGTCTATAACCATGGCATAAAACAGACACAAAGCCTAACGCGCGATCTTGCGGCGTTCGAGAAAAATGTCAGTACGCTGCCCATGTCGCTCCAAGGCCTGATCATCACGTCGCTCACCGGCTTCAAGAAGACCATCAAGGAGTACACGGACTTGGTGCGGCAGTGTGATAACGTGGACGAAAAACATGAGGCTCGGCTCCGTAAGTTCTCCACGGATTTGGCTCTGTTCCAGACCAAGTTCGACTCTTTACGCCACCAACGTGATGCTCTAGTGCAGGCGGAGTCCCACCAGCAACTCATTGGCCGCCGTAGTGGGGCCTCGGATAACCCCTATGACCCGACGGCCCCCTTGGCCCACCCGGAGCCTATGTCGTACCTGGAGGGCCTATATACTGAGAAGCAGTCGCTTGGCCGGGGGAACCAGCAGCTCGACATGATCTTGGAAATGGGGCAGAACGCATTGGGGGATTTGGTGGAGCAAAACGAGACGTTGAGGAAATTGGGGGCCAAGTTTGAGCTGAGTTTGGTGACTTTGGGCGTGAGTCAGGGTACTATCCGCAGAGTGGAACGCAGGGCTCGACAGGATAAATGGATATTCTGGGGAATGGTTGTGGTGTTCTTTGTCTTGTGTTATTTTATTATCAGGTACTTTCACTAGTCACGCGACTTTTCACGTGACTGGATTGGTCTTGTGCTGGGCTAGTGCTAGACTAGTGTTCAACTGGTTACTGGCTCTAGTTCTGGTTCTAGTTCTGGTTCTAGTTCTGGTTTTGGTCCTGGTTCTATCGCTGGTTCTAGTTCTAGTTCTAGTTACTATTTCCTGGATTTCTTACTGGTCCTGGCTCTGACACTGGTCTTGGTTCTAATTATGGCTGGTCACGTAACTAGTGCTGAACTGGTAACTAGTTAGTTACTGGTTCTAGCTCTAGCTTTAGTTCCGGTTATAGGTTACTAGGTTGTTGGTTACTAGGATGTTGGTTACTAGGTGGGTGTTGGTTACCGGTACTGTTCTTGGCTCTAGTCACTATTCCTGGCCATCGTCACTGGTCCTGGTACTGTTACTGGCTCCAGTTCTCCCTTGAATTTAGCCACTGGTTCTAATTCTAGCTCTAGTTTTGGTTCTAGCCACTATTCCCCGGCTTGTGCTCTGGTTATAACTCTGGTTACAAGTTACTAGTTGGTTGCTTGCTAGTTGCTACCGGTTACTACGTGGGTACTGGATCTATTACTGGTGTTTCTGACGTATCTATGGTTATGTAATAGTCACTCCTTGACTATTTACATTGATAGTGCGTAGTCACTAGTCACCTGACTTTGAACAATGAATGCTAATGTTACCAATTACTGGTTACTGTTAGTTACCATAGCTATCTGACCAGTTACAGTTACTAGCTACTTGACTAGCATTACTATTTATTAGTTACTGACTACTGGTCGGTAGTCAAGGGGTTTGATATGGATGACCTGATGGTGGCAGTCTGTTTATTGTGATGAATACCTGGAGCCAAGTATTCACACTGGACAGATTCATACTGGGCAGACTCATACTGGGCAGACTCATACTGAATCAAGTTCAAGTAGATGGGAGTTGATAATGGATGAGCTGCACATATGACTATATCAATATGATTGTTCATATTATGAGTGCTGGTGACTTACTATGGGTGCTGGTGATTTACTATGAGTGCTGGTGATTGAATATGACTTCTGGTGAATGAATATGACTTCTGGTGAATGAATATGACTTCTGGTGAATGAATATGACTTCTGATGGTTGAAAATGAGTTCTGGCTGACTATGAGTTCTGGCTGACTATGAGTTCTGGCTGACTATGAGCTCTGATGACTGACTGTGAGTTCTGGTAATGATTGGATGGAGACAGTAAATATTCGACCATGGCATTTCAATGCAGAAGGTATCCTAATCACTATAGGTTAGTACCAAATGGAGTGTACATTTTTGAGTGTTCATTCATCATAGCATTACTATCACATTTGGTCAATACACGACATGCTATCGTGTGGTTTTGCTTCATGTATACTTGTTGGACCTTTCATTATCGTCAACTTAATAGCTTACTCTATAGAAGTAGAGGAGTGCATATAATCAGAAAGAGCAATAGAAGCAGAAGCAGAAGCAGAAGCAGAAGCAGAAAGAGATGAATACATGGATATTGGCATAAAATATGGTTCTCACTGTCAAATTACCGTAGTTGATATTGTAGTAGGTTCTTTCCATTGTTCAGAAGGAGTCTAGACTGGAAGTATGCTAGAACAGGGCCCTTCCAAACATTTTGAAATGCCCTTGTAGCCTTAATACTGTACTAGTTACTACTCCTTCTTATTATAACTGACTACTACTCCTTCTTATTATAACTGACTACTACTCCTTCTTATTATAACTGACTATTAACTATACTACTAGAATACTGTTAGAACCACCATAGGCAGGGCCCTGCCTATGAAGGTATTATGAAGCCTCTCAGTCCGATTGTTACGATGGCGATACGGCGTTGGGCCATCTATGCACGAAGTGCTCCGATGGCTCCTTTCGAATATTCCAGAACAATCCTTACCATTGGTCTGGTGGAGAGTTTTCTGGTAACACATTTCTCTCAAAGGTATATAAGCCACCTCGGTTCCTCTCTTTGAGGAACCATCAACGGATACAAGTTAGGCATAGATGTATTAAAGAACATAAAAAATACTTGAATATAGTATCCTTCTATTGGGTCCACCAGACAGGGCTCTGACCGTAGAGTATCATGAAGCCTATTATGACTGATCCTAACTCCGACCATTAAACCCTTTTAATTAACACTTAGTAATTTTGCGCTATACCCTACACTATACACTATATACCCCTTCTTATTATAACTGACTACTACTCCTTTTTATTATAACTGACTACTACGCCTTCTTATTATAACGACTACTACGCCTTCTTATTATAACTGACTACTGCTACTGTACTACTATCATTATTTATCTGTTATATTCATATTCATGCAGTATATCATTTCCTAATTTTGGGGAAGTCCCATTCATCAGTGCCTTTCCTGAGGAGCAATCATAGAATAAATACTACATATAACCATATGGTTTCAATAGAGTTATTCAATGATAAAAGTTACTTCAGATGGTCTTGTTAGATCAAAGATGGGCATAAATTCTACCCCATATAGGGATTGGGCTCACGTGCTCGGCTTATCTCCGAGTGGGTTTGCTGTTACTACGGATTTCTCTCCTTTAGAGTATTTGAGTATGGCCGATTCTTCTTCCAGAGGAATTCTCAATGAATATAGTTTGATTAGTCATAAATGTATTAAAGAATCTAACAGATATAGACTCACGGGTATAGACTGATATAGACTCACAGATGTAGACTCACAGATGTAGACTCACAGATGTAGACTCACAGATGTAGACTCACAGATATACTCACAGATATATAGATATACTATTTAAACATTTATACCTTATTGATACTATGTTCGTTGATGGTTCCTCAAAGGCTTATATAACTTTGAGAGAAAACTTTACATTGAGGAAGTCTTCATCAGAACAATCTTAAGGATTATCATCATAATACGAAATACTATGATGGCCAATGCAGACTCCACTATGATGACCATTGCAAACTTCACTGTGATTGTTGCAAGCTCATCAGATATGGATAAACTTTCAGATGTGGTTGACTAGGCTCTTCATAGAGTATGGTGTTTGATACAGCTGGATACATGGATCAATATATTCTTTGGTCACCCTTGAGAATGTTGTGAGAATTTGGCTTCTACCTTTGTATTCACACTTACCTGGTGGCTACCCAAAGGTATTTTACCAACAAAGGTATTTTACCAACAAAGGTATTTTACCAAGGTGGCAAGCTACCTATCGTTCGGAAATTGTAGGCCTAGTTACCGGACGGCTAGTGTGAGATCCATATTGTTAGATCCTTGTTGTTACGTCAGGTACTCTGTTTAATATATTTTTTTGCTGATTCCTCAGAAGTGATGACTTCGTACAATGATGAATTGGTACAATGATGGTACAATGATGGTACAATTATGGTACAATTATGGTACAATTATGGTACAATGATGGTACAATGATGGCTCCGTACAATTATGGCCTGACCATTGTTAGGCTAGGACAGAGTAGGTTTCATGATACCTCTAAATGCAGGACCTTGACTATGATGGATCTAAGACTTTGAGTGAAATATTCTGTACAGTTAAAGGCTCCCAAGTCGTCCAAGTACCTCCCCAAAATGATTTCCCAAAATGATTTCCCAAAATGATTTCCTAATTTGGCCAAGTCTTCGCTGTGAGGTCATGGTGTGGTCCTGTGAGAAACAGTTTATCCGCGGTGCATCAAGTCATTAGTGCTTACTCACTCACTCACTCACTCATACCAACCTTCCTTACCACCTTACTTACCACCTTCCTTACCACCTTCCTTGCTAATACCTATAGCACACCCCTCCCTAATATATACCCCTATAAACTTATACTACCTACTGTATATGGAGTATGGACGTTCCCCTCCTTTGATGTGTCCTGCATGTACACCCTGTCGAGCAGTCCACGCGTCGCCCCACCCACCATCTCCTACCAACACCAATACACCTTTTCCTACCAGCACCAATACTACTTCTTGTACTATACTAATGCTTATATATATTAGCTTTCAATGGTTGCGGACTGCATACACTGACTGTTGCTCTCTTTTACACTGACAGCTGCTCTTCTCTTTTACATTTACACGGTTGCTCCTCGTTGTTATCAATCGCTCGTGCTTCATCCCTTGTGATTCATCCCTTTTGCTTCATTGTGCTTCATCCCTTTTGCTCCGATATTACGCCTTGTGTTCCCATACCCTCCTTTGTGCTCCTTCGTACAGAAGTCACTTTCCTGTTTAGGAAAGCCATGAATTTCCTAAACGGAGAAACCTGGTGCCATGTGCGGCGCGCAGCCCACAACATTTCCTAAATAGGCAAAGGCGCACTGGCTGCGAAAAACCATTTACCTAAACCGGTCATCATTGACTTTCATTCGCTCTCCATTTATATACTCCCACTGGCACCGAAATGTTCCGTATTATTTATTACACCTTCTTAAGTCAGTGTCATCTTGAACACCTCAACTCGGAACCAGTCTCAACTTTGGAACATTTGGAAATCTGTTCCACTCCATTACCATACTCTAACACATCCACGAGACCCTATATTTGGTTCTATCAAGACCACGCTGCAGTCATTTTTGATTGGACTATCATTATCTGAACCTGATCTATACCGACTGTTCTATACCAACTGATCTATACCAACTGATCCAACCAACTGATCCATACCAACTGATCTATACCAACTGATCTATACCAACTGATCTATATCAACTGGTCTATATCAACTGGTCTATACCAACTGGTCTATACCAACTGATCTATACCAACTGATCTATACCAACTGATCTATATCAACTGGTCTATACCAACTGGTCTATACCGTCTGATCTAGTACCTAGAACGTCACACCTGATACCTATTACTTCATATCTAGGACCTGACCTGATCTAATACCGACCTTACCTGATCCAATACTGACTTGACCTGGTTTATATTGACTTCAGCTCATACCTGAAATGATTTTTCTTCGGCTCCTTTTTCTACTTGCCTTGGCATGGGCATTGCCGATCCAGCTCAATGCACGTGACGACGAAGTGATTATCACCACGACCCAAAATGTGGGTTGGGCCGCTCTTTTTGGAGCTAAAACTACGGCTCCGGCTGCAGCTACTCCCGTAGCTGCCACCCTAGCCACTCCTGCCACTCCAACTGCTGCCAATACCCCCAATGCCAATGCCAATACAAATACTGGTTCTAGTGCGGGCAGTACTGGTACCAAGTCAGGTGGTGTGCTCTCGCTGATTCTTTCTCTCTTTGGAGACTCCAGTGACTCTAGTTCTGGAGCTAGTTCTGGAGCTAGTTCTGGAGCTAGTTCTGGAGCTAGTTCTGGAGCTAGTTCTGGAGCTAGTTCTGGAGCTAGTTCTGGAGCTAGTTCTGGAGCTAGTTCTGGAGCTAGTTCTGGAGCTAGTTCTGGAGCTAGTTCTGGAGCTAGTTCTGGAGCTAGTTCTGGAGCTAGTTCTGGAGCTAGTTCTGGAGCTAGTTCTGGAGCTAGTTCTGGAGCTAGTTCTGGCTCCACTGGAAATACTGGAAATACTGGAACTACAAGTTCTACTGGTTCTAGTTCTACCCCTAGTTCTGGCTCGGGCTCTGGTTCTGGTTGGCTCTCATCTATTCTCGGTCTCTTCGGTGGCTCCAACTCCAATTCCGGAAGTTCAGGGGCTTCTGGAGCTTCTGGAAGTTCTGGTACTGGCTCTTCTGGATCTTCTGGAAATACTGGCTCTTCTGGATCTTCTGTAAATACTGGCTCTTCAGGAAATACTGGTACGGGCACTTCAGCTTCCAGTTCCTCCTCAGAATCTGATGGTGCAGACTCCTCCGGATCCGGAGATACTCCTGGCTTCACAGGCCTCGTCACAGTACAGGGTGCAGGAAACGGGCAGTCTCTGGGCTCATCATCCGATAGTTCATCGTCCAGCTCCAGCTCCTCCGGTTCTGACTCGGGCTCTGGCGCCCTGGACCTGGACATCTCGCTGGTGGCAGCATACGCTGAGCTGGGCGCAGGCATCTCCTACTCTCCCTACACCAAAGATGGCCAGTGTAAGTCCGCTAGCCAAGTGGCCAAAGATATGGCGCTCCTCAAAGCATACCCTCTCATCCGGCTCTACTCAGTGGACTGTTCCGGAGTCAAGAACGTCCTTGCATCCATTTCGTCCTCGCAAAAATTATTCCTTGGCGTATGGGATATCAATGCTCTCAGTTCCGACTTGCCTAGTATGGCAGAACAGGTGGAGAGTTCTAGTCGAGGCTGGAGTGCTGTTCATTCAGTGTCTATAGGCAATGAGGTGGTCAATGCGGGAACAGCATCAGCATCACAGGTGGCCAGTGCAGTCCAATCAGCCCGGCTGTGGTTCAAGCAAAACGCCTCTTCGTATTCTGGCTATATTGTGGCCGTGGACACGTTGGCTGCTATGATGGCTGACTCATCTATGTGCAGTACCGGAGACTATATTGCAGTCAACTGTCATCCTTATTTCAGTGGAATCGAGGCCTCCACTGCAGGCACGTGGTTAAAAAGTCAGGTGCAGAGCTTGCAGAGTCACTGTGGCAACGGCAAAAAAATCCTTATTACGGAAAGTGGCTGGCCCACACAAGGCAATACCGAGGGTAGTGCCGTGCCGTCGGTGCAGAACCAGTTGTTGGCCATCAAGAGCATTGCCAAAACCATGGGTGATCAGGTGTTGATGTTCACCACCTATAACGATTACTGGAAGTCGCCGGGCTCGTGGAATGTCGAGCAACACTGGGGCATTTACGGTGACCCGAGCTCCTAACGCTCCAAGCAAGTTGGTGCTGAGGGTGCTGGGTCTATCATAGCATAACGAAAAGCATGTAATATCAAAAATAGTGAAATAAAAGTATTATAACAGTGTCATATTAGTTAGTGTATGAGTTGTGTATATACATTTTTGGAGAGACCCTCGGAATTGGCCCTCGGAATTGGCCCTCAGAATTGGCCCTCGGAATTGGGGCTCTAGACAAAACCCAACACCCGTACACCAGGCTACCTCAACAGAAAAAGGCCCAACACAAAGCACCCTTTTTTGAGTGATTTGGATGAAAATTCAAGGTACTTCGTAGATACGTTGTATGCAGACTAGTGAAGCATTATATGCAGGTTGATAATAGGTGAAGAGAGTTTTCACCAGTACCAACGACTGCGCAGACTATTTTACTGACTTACCATGACTAAGTACTACTCAAACTTTCTTGGGTAGTAACAGTTTAACTTGAATATTTAGGATTATATTGGTTCTAATGGTATAGTCTGGTGTACTGGTGTCGTAGAGTCGTGGGGCCTAATTGGGCAAACCCCACAGAAAGCCAAAAGAAACTTTTCTCAAGGGAGATTTGATTGCTTGTTTTGTCATAAGAGAAGGTGTAGATATCAACATTGAAACAGTTTTAATTAAAGATCTCTTCTACTCTATAGTACTCATAAAGAATGGGGTGTGGTGGAACACGAAAGTCAATAGACCAATCCATTTCGGTTGCTTAAACGGCCAGCCAACGTAGGCTCAAAACACATGTATATGAGCAATATGGTATAGTATAGTATAGTATATGACAGATCCAACATAGGTGCTCTACCTATTGAGGTTATGAAGCCTCTTTGCCATCTACCTACCATCTACCAGCCACCCCTTCTATGGAAAAGTTGTATAAGCAGCTCAGATTCGTCCTTCTGAGGAATCATCGATCATCGGCGAATGAACATAGTAAACAGAGTAAATGACGTAATAACAAGAATCTGACACTATAGTATACTATAGTCCGTACACCCCTAAGGAGCTTGGCCGGAGCTCTTCCTATTCCTGGAATCTCGTCTCAACATGTCTCATTCCTTTCTTGAACATTTTGTCACCGATTTGTTGAATTGAACAATGTTGGTGTTGGAGCACCACACTTGCACTGAGTCATTCTTTTGCTCTATCTTCAACTCTTTTTGATTTGACTTTTCTGTTCTCTGGAATATAATTCCTTTTCTTGGGGTCTATAGTAAGTATCTTATGTTTTGCCTTAGGTTCCTTCAAATACCTTGCCAAGTTCAGAGCTTGATATGCTATATCAGGTCTCACTGTATTTGCTGTAAACATAAGCTTTTCCACAATCGATCTGTACTCCGATCCATCTCATTCTTCCTGGAGTTCTTCCTCTGTAAGAACATGAAGACGCTCCATGTGTTTTCCTGGGGTGTAGGTATTCCGCATTCCCCCTTTCCCAGCATACGGCTTTAGCTTGTAGATGTAATCTTCAAGATGTAATCCCTAACATTCTCTCTCAAGATTCAATTCAATGAAGTTGTCCCCGACTTCTAAGTTCGTTCCCAAAAATTTCTTTGGTGTTCCCAAGTCCTTCATATTGAAATTCTTGGGGAGGTTTGACAGTACCTACTCCACACATGAGATATCTGGCCCAAGAATCAATACATCTTCAACTTATAACGCAATCATAAGCAACTTCCCTTTGTGGGGCGTGGGGCTTGTAATATACGCACGGTTCCGATATGCATCTCTTGAACCCAAATCTCATTGTGACCTTGTGAATGACTTGATGCCATACACGAGGGGCCTGCTTCAATCCATATAGAGACTTCCTTAGTCTGAGGACTAAATGTTCCTTTCCTTGTTGAACATAACCTTGTGGTTGCCTCATATAGATCTCTTCCTCTAACACTCCATTCAAGAACGCTGTGGTGACATCCATCTGTCTTATCACCAACCCTTGCTTCACTGCAATGGCCAGGACCATCCTTAAGCTCTTAGGGGCTTACGGGTAGTATATGTTAGATTCTTGTGAACCCGTTCATGTACTAAGTTATTTTTGTTGGTTGATAATTCCTCAAAACGAGGGAATCGGGCTACTTAATTCATTGGAGGTGGAGGTGGCGTCTCCTGCTGATTGTTGCTAGGCTAACCTATATACAATGCTTAATAAGCCTAATTATTATTTAGGTAAGGATGTAGATGTGGAATTGGTTAAGGCTAGGTGGCATTTAAGCACGGTTGATTAGCATTGCATGACCGGGACTGGGGGGGGGGTAAACCGGGGATTGCGAAAGCGACGAAACACCCGTACACCAGGCTACCTCAGCATAAAAAGACCCAACGCAAACGACCTTTTTTTCGAGGAATTTTGATGAAACTTAGTTTTTTGGATTTCGGGAATTCCGGACTTCACCATGCATATTTTGGAGTCGAGAATCTTTGCTTGGTGGACTTTTAGAGGTCCGGTAGCTGGACAATTCCGGCCGCGGTCCTAAATTCCGGCCGCGATCCTAAATTCCGGCCGCGGTCCTAAATTCCGGCCAAGCTGGGGGAAACTCTCCCCATTATCCTGGTACCTCGAGGTCATCACATTCATCCTGGTATCTCGTAAAATGATGGTAGAGGAGTGGCACAGTGGAATGGCCATTGTTAGGATCTGGTAGCGTAGGCTCAAAATACTGAATACGTAGAGCACTCCTAACAGTACAGTAGGGTGTAGTAGAGTGTAGAAGAGTGGAGTATAGTATAGTATAGAGTATAGTATAGAGTATAGTATAGAGTATAGTATAGAGTATAGTATAGTATAGAGTATAGTATAGAGTATAGTATAGTATAGAGTATAGTATAGTATAGTATAGAGTATAGTATAGTATAGAGTAGAGTATAGTATAGAGTATAGTATAGTATAGAGTATAGTATAGTATAGAGTATAGTATAGTATAGAGTAGAGTATAGTATAGAGTATAGTATAGTATAGTATAGAGTATAGTATAGTATAGTATAGTATAGTATAGAGTATAGTATAGTATAGAGTAGAGTATAGTATAGAGTATAGTAGAGTATAGAGTAGAGTAGAGTAGAGTAGAGTATAGAGTAGAGTATAGTATAGTATAGTATAGAGTAGAGTATAGGTGAGTGTATATTATGAAGTGTATGTTCTTTGATGGTTCCTAAGAGAGGAACCGAAGCGGCTTGAATAACTTTGAGAGAAACTTGGCATTCGAAAAACTCTCCATCAGAACAATGGAAAGGATTGTCATCATAGTCCAAAGTACTATAATGGCCACTACTGTTAACGCGTCAGTACATTACGCATATGTGTTAGAGCTCAAAGGTGAGCCTGCGCGATTTAAGCACAGCGCTGAAGTCGCGATGTTTCAAAGAGGCATGCCCACTCCAATATAAAAGGAGGGGCCGCCACCCACGCTTGTAAGGTCAGGAGTTCTTCCCCAAGAAGTGAAGACAGCGTGAGCTAGACCTAAGTTACATTCAATAAAAGTAAGTCTGAAAGTTAACAACTACAAATTCGGTGTCACGTCCATCATAGTACTTTGCAAATGATGGCCTTTGCAAATGATGACCGGGCCATTGTTACGATCGGACAGAGTAAGCTTCATGATACCTCTATGGATAGGGCCCAGTCTATTGTGGATCTAACATCTCCAGCCTCGAAGTCGAGTTGTTTTGGACATTGGAAGGTCATGGCTTTGAAAATATTGTGGGTAAAATTGGGAATTCCTAGCATCTTAAAAATTTTAACCGGTTGGGGAGGACACGTCGACCTAGACTTGTTAGGCAACTTGGAAGCGAATGTCCTTGTGTTTTTCGGTCAAAATGAGTTTCAGCTTTATCGAAAGAAGCCATGTGGGACGAGATTGTGGGCGGAATAGACACGTTTGAGCGTTTCTATAATGTCCATAGGATCACAATTAAGGGAGTCAATCGAAAAAGAGAAACCGAAATGTAATTTTGACCACGAGATGTATCTGGGGCCTGATTTGAATGTGGAATTCCTTTGAATTGACGTGTAAGGCTGTACCTTGAGCACGTATATTCTCCCACGGTTTAGGAGAGATGGCCAGTCTTGGTTATGATGACAGTAAAGGCGAAGATAAGCGTCAATCAATTTGTTCAATCAATTCGTTCAATCAATTCGTTCAATCAATTCGTTCAATCAATTCGTTCAATCAATTCGTTCAATCAATTCGTTCAATCAATTCGTTCCGAGTTTCTGCTCAGCCGTTCAATTGCTGATGTTGGGTAAACAAAAAGGGGAGAGTCTACATGAAGAAAGGTCAACAAGGTGAACTGGAACATATCACTTGTAAACAGAGGTCCATGGTCTGAGTCGGTTGAAGTAGGCAGACCGTGGAGCAAAAACGTAGTCGTAGGCGTTCATGACACCAGTACAGGAGGAGGGTGTGTCATCTGGGCGAGACTTTCCGGAAGAGGCTGAATGTGATTCCGGAAGTCCTTGTCAAGGGTTGGGAATTTCGTGACCAGGGATTGGAACACCAGACGGAAAACTAGTGAAAGGCAAAAGACGTGATTAAGTTGATCAAGCATAGCACGTATGCCGGCTTTAGTGATTACTCGCTGAAGAGCAGGTCCATTGAAAGCACGTAAGCATATTTGTGGGATTAAACGACCAACAAGGGTCTGGCTGGGGAAATGAGTGTTGGTGGCTTATAGTCGACGGATGGAGTAGGCTTCATGACCTATATAGGAACAGCCTGTCTATGGTGGATCTAACAGTAGAGTAGAGTAGAGTAGAGTAGAGTAGAGTAGATTAGAGTAGAGTAGATTAGAGTAGAGTAGATTAGAGTAGAGTACAGTAGAGTAGAGTACAGTAGAGTACAGTAGACTAGACTAGACTGGACTAGAGTAGAGTACAGTAGAGTACAGTAGACTAGACTAGACTGGACTAGACTAGACTAGACTAGACTAGACTAGAGTATAGAATTGGTTAGCTGTTCTAATTCCGTTTATAGCTCTGTCTAGTGTCCCGTTTCAGCCCTAGCTTTTTATAGTTGTAGCACCATTGGACTTTTGGTTAATACTTTTCAACCTATGATTTAGTATATATTAATATACAGGGATATGTAAGTTGTACCTTACAAGACCAAAGTGCGAGATGTGTCGAGATGGGTGAAAGCTCTTCACCCACTGACAACCTGCATATAGTATATCACAGTCGTGCATATAACATATCCACGAAGTACCTTAGGTCCGTACCTGCTAAGTACTCGTTGACAATACTAATTGTCTATAATTATAGCTAATATATAATATATTCTCTTTTTTTACATGAATTTAGGAACGTTTTGCCGATATTATTAGGACAGTGCGCACATCTATAAACCTCTTAAGTTTATATAGTACACCAATAATAAGGAACTCCACTGAATGTATTCATATTTGACTAGAGGAAAGAAAATGTGGTGGAAAAGACTCAGAAGAGGCAAAAAAAGAAGAAAATTGAAATTGAAGTAGAAATATTGATTTTTTTTTTTTTTTTGGAATTTTATAATTGTTGAGAATGAGCAATGACTGATCCGTTCCAGAAATGTGGCCAGGGATAATTCTTTCTCCAATTTTCAATAATTAATTTCCAAATTAGTCAATTGATTACTATTTGTATTATAATTACGTCTATAAATTGTCATATTTTTATGATGACCATATCTTATATCTATATGAGTATGTCCGTCAAAGACGGGAGATATAGAGATATCTTTTTTACTAGTTTTATCATCTAAATCAAGAAGTATTTAAATACCGGCCATATAGACCGAAATACCCCCGCTATCCGGGGGTATTAATTTAATACAGTTGTAATTGGGATTATTTCTCCGCTCCTATTTCCAGCTAAATAATGACCTAATTATTCATTATTATTTGGTCTGTATTTATTAGGTAAATGTTCTGATATTGTTAGACCTACCACGGGTAGACACACTAGCCATAGAGGTATCTTCGAGCCTACGAATGCCAGTGACTCATCCAAGGCACCATAACCCGTGACTTGGACTCATCAATTCACCTTACCTGGTGACATGGCGTTTAAGCGCCCTGCTTCACTCTCTGGTATTCACTGGCTAACTATATAATTACTCGGATTCCCACTTATTGGGGATCCATCAACGAATGAACAGAACTCCTAGTACTAGACGTATTCAAGAATCTGACAGATATAGTTTTGTTAGTTATTAAATTTATTTTATTTGATGTATGATATTTTTTTATTCTGATATAACAGAAATTCCAACTAAATCCATCAAAAAAGATATAAACCATTTAACTAATTATGTTTTTAATGGTAATATTAAAGGATGTTTTAATAATGTATCACATAAATTGTTAGAACCACCATAGTCAGGGCCCTGCCTATGAAGGTATTATGAAGCCTCTCAGTCCGATTGTTACGATGGCGATACGGCGTTTGGCCATCTATGCACGAAGTGCTCCGATGGCTCCTTTCGAATATTCCAGAACAATCCTTACCATTGTTCTGGTAGAGAGTTTTCCGGTAACACATTTCTCTCAAAATTAAATAAAGCCACCTCGGTTCCTCTCTTTGAGGAACCATCAACGAATAGAAGAAGTTAGACATAGACGTATTAAAGTTAACATAAATGATTATTAGGAGCGCAAACTTTAGAAAGGAAAGAGACTGCTATGCCTTACCTTGGTGATTCTTGAAGAAGGTTCAGCTCCAGCATAATAAGTGTTGGGGAAGATTTAGCAAGAGTTCCTAGACTATATAAGTTAGGACTCTTGCTCCACTCCTAGTGTTAATTAATTAATCAGAATATTGTCTGGGAGGATATCAAGATGTCTTCTACTACCAGACCCACCAAAAACAGCTCTCGTGTAACTCCTCAGGTATTCACATACCTTGATGAGACTATGAACTTTATGAACCCCAATAAAAACAGTCCCCTGGACTGTACTCCATGGCTGTTGAAAGGACCTCTTGAAGTACCCGAGGTTAGGGTACATGAGAAGTTAAGTAATTTACAATAGTGTGTCCTGTATATAAGCTTTTTTGCACCCATCTCTCTCTATCTCTCTCTCTCTGCTTCAAGTTGCACCAGAATAATCCTAAAGAAACTAGTTAGTATTCAGTATTCAGTTAAATCATTAGTAGAGGTAAAATTAGTGGTACCTAAAGTAGTAATACCTAAAGTAGTAATACCTAAAGTAGTAGTAGTCAATCAGTAGTGACGAGTGGTGTTAATAATTATAGTCAGTAATTTTAGTTAATAGCAATAGTATCAGTCAATAAGTGTAAATTACTGCGATTTATCATATATCACCGTATAGACTGAAAGGTTATGTCATTGGGAGCCAGATACACTGAAGCGCTTCTATAGTTGTAGAACTTCAGTATTCATCTCAGTCTTCTCCATTCTTATCTATATCTATACCATACTAAGTACCCCCTGAACACACTATATTCACAGACTGAGCTGATTCCATAAATATAATCTCCCTCATAAGAGTAACTTCGTCTCTTCTTCAGTTAGTACTTGTCTGTAGCCAGTGGCCACCCACCATTGAACTGTTGAGAATGAGCAATGACTGATCATTCAGAAATGGAAGGTTACCTTGGTGATTCTTGATGAAGTTTTGCTCCAGCATGAAATATGTTGAAGAAGGTTTAGCTCCAGTGAAAGACTGAAGGTCTAGCCGAGTTCCTAGACTATATAAGTTAGGACTCTTGCCATAATCCTAGTGTTAATTAACTAATCAGAATATCGTCTGAGAGGAACATACAAAGATGGCCTCTACTCCCAGACCCACCAGAAACATCTCTCGTGTAACTCCTCAAGTATACACATACCTTGATGAGACTATGAACTTTATGAACACCAATAAAAACAGTCCCCTGGACTGTACTCCATGGCTGTTGAAAGGACCACCTGACGTGCCCGAGTTAAGGGCACATGAGGAGTTAAGTGATCTACAGGTTATGAGTTTAAAAGATTACAAGACTATTCTTCCCGTCGAGCTTGGTTACCATCACGGTATGCGGACTCCAGGACTTTACTACTTAATGATAGAGTATTTTACTCTGTTATCTGAGACCCATGGCGTCTATTGTCTGACAACCCCTGAGGCATTTCGTGGATATTTTTCAGGTACTAGTGATGACATCCTTATGATACAGAGACGCCTGGATCGTCAGTTCTCCAATCTCGTTTACCTTTGTTATCCATATGCGTCCGCACATGGTGATAAAATGATCTCGGAGCTCGTTATGGATACTGAAGTCATCCCTGACTTGATCCTGACGGAATTGACACGCGAGACTTTCTCCTATGGTCCTGCCTTCCGGGAGTATTTATACCTTGCCAATCTGGGTGCTGTTCTACCATTAGTCAAATTTTTGGTTGCTTATGGCAACACTCGTCTCGCCATTTGTGGTATTATCTCTTCGATCTTAGTACCGCGGGTGGCTGCCACTATGACACTGGAATTCTACCGCAAATTCAGTAGTTTTGCTCGTCATGCTGGTCGTATTGAAGTGGAAATTTCCCAATTTCTTCAGGTGGCAAAGACGACTCATACTTTAAATGATCCTAGGTCTAAACGGTCGGTTTCCTCCGATGAGCGGTCCAAAAGATCGGCTCCCTCCGATGATCGGTCCAAAAGATCGGCTCCCTCCGATGATCTGGGGTCCTCTCGTGGTACGCCGTCTTCCTTCAAGAGACAGGATACTCGTCGTGGTCGCAAGGGAGGCTCATTTAATAAAAATTCACTGGGCAAACATTCTGGCAACAAACATCAATCAGATGATCGGTCTGCTAATAAATCTACCTCCGGCGAGTCAATGAATGCATTTTTTCAAGCTAATTCGGCGTCTTCTCTGTCGTCCTCAGCTACTCTTGCATCCTGTGAATCCGTTAACACTTCGTTTCACATTAATGCGGCTTCTTCCTTGTCTCCTTCCATTTTTCAACTTCCGCTTCGTCGTGTTATCGTTTTCTTTTTGATACCGGCAGCTCAGTTCACCTTGTCTTTTGTCCAATTTGATTTCAGACACGTCCTCCTGCTTTGCTGTGGCCAATTATGATTCCTGCATAGAATGCACCACCATTCGCTGTTTCATTTCTGTCTTGATCACATGCAGTCGCATGGATCATGCAGTCAAATAAAACATATACCACATCACTGATGTACTAATTCCTCATGTTCCAACAGTGTGAGTATATAGATAAGTTTATAGGTATGATGTTACTGCGGACCTGCACACACCATTGTCGTGCACACACCACGCGCACCACCCGCCTAAAAACATCAACTAACTCCTCCTCCTCCCCAGCCATGTCCGATAGAGAAGCCAAGAAACTCGTGTCCCGGCTCACGCACGTATTCGAGCCCATATATACGCTCACAAATAGAGCAGGCCTCGCCGTGTACACCGACTTCCAGAAACTCCCCCCTAGAACCGGCACCGAGTACTACAAGTTCATCTCGCGCCCAATCTCGCTCCATACCATTGGACGTAACGTCAAGCGCTACGCCTATAAGGATGCCCAGGGATTCATTGATGACTTGGCGCAGCTCACGTGGAACGCCCGCCACTTTAACGAGCCTGGCCTGGATATTTACGAGAATGCCCTAATTATCGATAAGTATATCCGGGAAGTGGCCATTCCCAAGCTTGCTTCCGACTCCAAGGTACCCAATGCGCTGCTGTTGGCATACCCGGACTTGGGGCCTTTGGAGGATTATGGCCACGTGTCACGCTATGAAGATGACGCCAACTCTGCCAGTCCTTATGTGAAGAATGAGGAATATGATGATGACGATCTGATGCTGGCTCCCAGAAGAACGCATTTTGGCAGCCGCAACTCGGGTGCTGTTCGCCGTGGCCGGCCTCCAATCATCGATAAGCCCTACGAGTCCCGTATCAAGGCCATCATCAAACTGTTCAAGCGGGTGCGTCACCCGGACGACGAAAACCACATCTTGACCCACCATTTCGAACGTTTGCCCGATAAAAGCCACGAGGACTACTACCAAATGGTTGCTAACCCCATTTCGTTGCATGAAATCAGAACGAAGGTGCGCAGCAGAAAGTACACCACCGTGCAACAGTTCTTGGACGACTTGGCCCTTATGCTCAGCAATGCCAAGCTCTATTACTCTGCTGACCCAGGCATGTCCAACGATATCCATTTGTTTGAACAGCAAGCGGATGTCATCATCCAGGCCGAGATGCAGAAGCCTGACTCCGAGTATATCTTGGCCACCAGTTCCGGTGCTGACCGCCACAAGACTCCTTTGGACTCGGTGACCGTCAACAACCACCGATACTCCGTGGGAGACTGGGTACTTATCCGCAACCCCAACGATGCACAAAAGCCCATCTGTGGGCAGATCTTTAGGCTCTGGAATGCAGACGGCATCGACTACACCAACGTGTGCTGGTACATTCGGCCCGAGCAGACGTGCCACCGTGCCGACCGGCTCTTCTACATGAATGAGGTGTGCAAGACCGGTGAGTACTCCGACCACAGGGCCGCAGACATTGTGGCTCCGTGCTATGTGATATTCGTCACTCACTACCAGAAGGGTGACATTCCTCCCAACTTGCTTCCACCAGGTGCAGAGTGGTTTATCTGTGAATTCAGATACAATGCCAATACTTATGCGTTCAACCGGATCCGGACATGGAAGGCATGTCTTCCCGATGAAATCCGGCACGTGGACCAACCCATAGTGCCGATCAACGAGCCCAGAAAGTTGATCAAGTACGACTCGCCGCTCAAGGGTCTTTTGACCTACGACTCTCCGGACGATGCGTTGAAGGTGGCACCCGTGGAGGGCCCCAATGAAAACGGGCCTCCAATCATGGGAGCTGTGTTCCAGAAACCCCCCTACACCAACGATGAGTTGGGCCAGTGTTCTACGTCGCCCAACGTGACGCCTCTCCCGGAGTACGACGACCTAGAGTCCGGCAGAAAGGCGTACATCTTCACGCCCGTGTCGCAGTTAAAAACTTCGGTGACCGGATCAGGAGTTTACTCGTCGTCCGGAACAAGACATGTCAACGCCAACTACATCCCCGGCGGAGCAGACACGCCCAGCTACGACAGCCCGCAGGATACGCTACAGAATGACTCCGGATTCGGGTACTCATCCCTCGGCAAGCACAAGAGCGAGCTTCTTTCAGCAGGCAGAGAACACTCGCCCAGCCACCACGTGCTCGCCGGCACGTTCAACACCACATCGATCTACTCCAACGTTCTCCCAGGCGGAGTGGTTTCTTATGTCGATTCCGACACCGCGGGCGACTTCAAGGCCAAGGACCTCAGTGCGCAGATGATCACGTCGGATGGGCACATGGTGTGGTTTCGGTCGCCGCCAACGGTGATCAACCAAAAAACAATCACGCCGGTCTCGCATTCTGTGAAGTACTTGGCATGGAAGATTAAGCAGAAGCAAACTTAAGCAGAAGCAAACTTAAGCAGAAGCAGACTTAAGCAGAAGCAGACTTATAGCAGAACCACACTCGAGGCCTGTATAGACAATGTGATATAGTAATGTACATTAGCGAACGCCGATAGTGTAATTAGAGTAATGGATGGGGCCGGCATGTTGTAGCAGTCCCAGAGTAGAGATCAGGTTGATTGATGGTTTTAGGCACTGTACTGTATATATGTAGTTTTATGCAGTACAATATACTTATATACAATACCACAACATTTATATACATTACCCAAACTCATGCATACAGTACATTTTGTAGCTGCGACGTCAACCAACACCGGCATGAGCCATGAGCAGCAGTTTCAGGAATGTCTCAGCCAAGCCAAGCGAGTGGTGGCGCTCGTAGGGGCCGGACTTTCAGCCGGAAGTGGGCTCCCGATTTTCCGGGGCTCGCAACCGCTCTGGAACAACTTCAACATGATCGATCTCGCCACGCCCGACGCCTTCTACATTGACCCCGGGCTCGTGTGGCAGTTCTACGCCTGGAAGCGATGGCAGGCCATGCAGGCACAGCCCAACGGCGGCCACTATGCGTTGGCACAATTCTCCCATAATCCAAACTACGAGTTCATAACCATCACCCAGAACGACGACGATCTCCATCAGCGTGCAGGCCACGATCCCGACAAACTTCACGAGGTACAGGGTTCCTTTTTCCAGCTCAAGTGCACGTCATTTACGTGTACGTATAGCGAGAGGCACCGAGGGCTGTTGACCAAGGCATTGAACGAGGGAGTTGAGGCGGAGGTGGAGAGGAGGGAGAGGCGGAGAAAACGAGAGGCGGAGAGGAAGAGAGAAATACAAAGAGAGGCTGAGAGAAGAAGAGCAGAGGGGGAGAGGAGGGGGAGGGAAAGGGGGAGACAAGGGGGTAGTGAAGTTAAAGGGGGGAGTGGAAAGAGTGATCAAATGAGTTGTGATAATAGTGGAGATAATAGTGGTGGAATTAAAAGTGGTGGAATTAAGAGTGGTGGAATTAAGAGTGGTGGAATTAAGAGTGGTGGAAAGGGAGGGGGTAAGACTAAGAGTGATGATTTTATGGTGTGTGTGAATAGTGGTTGTGGAATTATTGGTGGTGAGAAAAGTGGTGGAATTATTGGTGGTGAGAATATGAGTGAAGAAACTACAATGTGTGAGGACAGTGAGCATAGTGGTGAAGTTAAGAGTGGTGAGAACAGTGAGAACAGTGAGAACAGTGAGAACAGTGAGAACAGTGAGCATAATGAGCATAGTGGTGGCATTTATAGTTCGCGAGATCAATCTCTAGTTCGCGAGGAGGAACTTCTACCAAGTGAAGAAGAACTTATATTGCGTGAGGGAGGACTTGATGAGGGACTCGGTGAGGGACTTACAGTGAGTGGTTCAGAACTTACAGTGAATGGGTCAGAACTTGGGACGGGGGCTTCGGTGCAGGCACTTGAAGTGGAGCAACTCCCAAAGTGTCCCGTTTGCGGCACGCTCATGCGACCCGGGGTGGTGTGGTTTGGAGAGCCACTCCCAGTGCGTGTGCTCGACGATATCGACGAGTTTTTAGAGCAAGGCGTGGACTTGATTCTCGTGGTGGGCACCTCGTGCTCTGTGTACCCTGCCAATAGCTACGTGGACTTGGTGCGGTTGCGGGGAGGCAGCGTGGCTGTGTTCAACACTGACATCGACGACAATGTGTTGCGAGGAGAAGTGCCCAGGACATGGGGCTTTGAGGGTGATGCTGCTGATACTTTGCCAAGACTTCTAAGAGGCGTCACCAACAAGCTTTCAAAACGGTCCGGAGCAGGTTCAGAGCAGGTCCTCAGCAGGTCCTCAGCAGGTCCCTAACCCCATCACCATCTTTCCTATGCATTGACTAACCAGTCTTCTAACCAGTCTTCTAACCAGTCTTCTAACCAGTCTTCTAACCAGTCTTCTAACCAGT